>JASKGN010026955.1:0-15270 GCA_030556245.1 Falagria sp. GC000072 | reverse complement strand
CAAGGCGCATTGTTTACTTTTTACGCTGCGTTTTTGAATATATTTAATTCAATTTCTACTTAAAAATCAGGAAGCATGGTAACTACATTGAATTTGATGTCTATAGATTCGTAATTTTTTCAACTTTCCACTTATGTAAAATTTTTGGTTCTCAAGTGCCCCGGTCTCCACGCGCCGTCTCCACTAGGCGCATTGTTTACTTTTTACGCTGCATTTATGAATATATTTAATTCAATTACCACTTAAAAATCAGGAAGCATGGTAACTACATTGAATTTGGTGTCCATTGATTCGTAACTTCACCAGCTTTCCAACAATGTAAATTAAGTTAGGACGATTTTAACAACGTCTTGGTAACAAACAATTCATTAAGATATAATCTGATTGAAACGTCGTTTTGGGGTAACATAGTATGCAGTCATGAGTAAAATTTCCTACATACCTGCATCTTGTTTAAAAGGTCTTCATTTCTCCCTATTTAAATGAACTTTAAACTTCAACTCAAAATGTAATTTAAACATCAGAAACGAGAAGTTTTTAATGAATGAAATGCAATTCCAATTTTCAATTTACTTTAAAATGTTTGAAATGAATTCGTACTTATAATTATATTTCATGGAAGTCTCACATTAATTTGTTGCCATAATTAAATTTTCCGTTTCATCTACAACATAATTTCTTTTTTCTTGAATTCGTTTTAAATGTACTCGCTCGACTATAATTAATGAAATAAAAAAACTTGTCATAAATTAAATTTATTGTCGAACCGTCACAATAATTCTCATTAATAAGCCACATGTTGTAACATTAATAAAATATTGCTATAAATACACCTACTATGGAAATCTAATTTCAGGTTTACTTAAATAGGTTTTTTCTTTATAAATCAGTCGTTTCCTTTTATTCCATTTTTATTTCATTAAATCTTTCCTTCCGCGATGTTTACAATCAACTCGCAGCATAAAAATAAATTTTTCAACTGCTGGCACGCGTTTTCTCTCACTCACTGATGGAAAAACGCGTGCCGCAAGATTGTAATTCACATGCGACATGTTGTTTACATTGCGACGGATTTAAATTTCCATAATTATTTATAAACACCGTCTAGAGCTTCCTAAACCTTCTACTTCTAGTTAACACTGCTTAAACATAATTATCATGTTTAAAATGGTGTGAAAATTAATTAAGCCGGAAATTCTAAAATTCTATACATTTAATTATAGTTTTTATAAAGATTTATAAATTTATGTATTTAAAAATGAAATCAGATTATAGAGAATAAAAATTCCAACTTGAGGCAAGTTCATTCGTATTCGACGACAAAGCGTATAACAAGTGTTCCGGTCCGGGGGCGGCATGCGTATATTATAACTGATTGTTACATTGCTTGTTGCCCCAGCTGCTACCACTAGAACGTCGATCAATTTTCATTGCTTGCGTGAGATATGTTCATATTATTTAGCAACATAGCAAATTGCACTGGCCCACGGCGTCGCGGCGCACTTAATTAGCACAACACGCTCCAAATTAAGCAACATGTATATACCTACAAATTCTCTTAAAATAAACAAATAAATAAGCAGAAATGTAGATTTGGGGGTTCAAGTAATTTAGTGGTAACCTAAATTATAATTAATTCCTTAAATTATGTAAATGTTCTGGACTGGATAAAACAAATGAGGAGTTGTAAAGTTTCTTCTTTATGGCTACCACTGAAAATATTTGCTTAACAGAATTAAAATAATGTTATTTTTATTTTAATTTAATTTAATATTTATTTTTATTATAAAATGAAAATTTATGAAGTAAAAAAAATATTCAAATTTTATTATTAAAATATGTTTTTTTACAATTTAAATATTTATTTCATTTCTGAGAATATAAAATTCACTTCGATGGATCAAATATCTTAGCATTAGATTTATTTCTTTTCTTTTTTGTTAAAATTTCTTTTTGGTTTCCTAATATTTGAACGACTTGTTTTCCCTTTACATATATTTCCATATCCTTGCAAATGTGTAATATTTATTTCTATTTTTATTGAGCATGTCTTTCGTTTTTTTTTGTTGGCTTTTTCCCTGAGCTCATGATTATCTAGATTTTCTATATATGCTTGTAGACATTCATGAAAGCGAATAATAATATACTTTACTTTGTTCAAGAAGCACAATGACTGAGGTAGCTCATAATTTCCATTTCAATTTTTGACTCTGGATTCCAGGAAACTTATTTCCTTCGGGTTTTCAATTTCTTTCTTCTTAAATTTGTTGCTGCTCCCTAATTGATGAGATTTTATGTATAAATATTTTATGTTACATAAATACAAAGCAGAAAAATAAATTAAATGTTGAAATACAAATTTTGACATATCAAAGCAAATATTTACTTCGGTTTTAGTATTTTTACCTTTAGTCCAAAAAAGTATATAAAGGGTGGAAAAACCGGAAAAAGATTTACGATAAAATATGAAATTCTATTTCAAGAGTTAGCTATAACCAAGTTATTTATTTTCTTTTCTGGAAAGCCTAATAGAAGCTTTTAGGACCTGCTATTTGTCACATTTCCTTTTGTAATTGAAGTTAACGACTACAAACGTCTACAAAAATTAAGACTTAAGTGATGTCAACAATTAATGATTTTATTATTTCAGCAGATCGCAGCTGGGGAAGGCAACCATCCAAACCATCACCAAAATCATCAACACCACCATCACCATCAGCAGCAGCACCATACAAAAAATCAACAGCAACAACAACAATCCACACCAACCACCAGGATGACAGTCAACTCGCAGTCGGGCCCAAAGTCTCCCCGACCCTCCGAGGACCTCATCAGCACTGCCACATCAGCATTGCGGCGGCTGCACTTTAAATCAGGTCGCGGCACTACAAAAAGTAACAAGAACACAACTTCAGGCAGCGGAAGCGGTAGCGGAGGCGGCACACCACACAACGTGCCCAAAGTGGTCGTCATGGGTTCAAGTACGACCTCAGAGAATACAATCAACACGAGCACAGATAGCGCAAACACCATCGTCACGACGATGACAGCAACAGATGGAGAAATCACTGAAGACAGTTTGGATCTCAATGATCCTTTGGATTTCTACACCTCTGAGCCGGGTCATCACACCGAAGTGGATGTGATGCAACCGACGCTCATTTCCCCAAAGACACCACCCACAGCAAAACAAAACACACCACCCACTGCTAAACAAGTCGAAGTCGCGACTAGATTTACTTTCGAGATGACATCCCCGTCGGAAAATAAAACTCCGACGAATAGTGAAGGGGTTGGTGCTGTTGCTGAAGCTGTTACCGATGGTAAAACTGTTGAGGATTTCATGGAAGAACAGATTGATGCGATGAGAATTGAAGGCAGACGAAGAAACAGTTACAAAGCTGCACAAGGGGATTTCGATAAGATTGAGATTGCTACGGACTCACCACCCAAGTCGCCAGCTTCATCACCGAGAAGAAAACGCTCAGGGAGAAAACATCATCATCCTAGTAAACATAAACAAGATAAGTTTGTTTATGACGAACAGCATATTGCCAAATACACTGAGAAGACAAGAGA
Organism: Falagria sp. GC000072; assembly: GCA_030556245.1. Taxonomy (NCBI): domain Eukaryota; kingdom Metazoa; phylum Arthropoda; class Insecta; order Coleoptera; family Staphylinidae; genus Falagria; species Falagria sp. GC000072. Next base: position 11,691 of record JASKGN010026955.1, on the reverse strand, counting down.
TACTCCACCATTACCTGATTTGAGGGTGGATTTCTTCACTGAGACTGCGGATAGTCAAGATGATTGTCTTTTCGTGCCTGTGGGGATGGAGAAAAGGGGGAGTGTTTGTTTAAACAAGTGTTTAAGAGAAGTCGGTGCTCAGATGGATGCGGTCGGTGTTTCTAACATTAATGTTACCACTAATCCCATGGATAATTCACAACATGTCATTGGAGGGCGAAAAGTTCCTGCAGCTACTATCGTTGTCCAACAACCTTCTCTGAGTGTAGATAATGCTAATGTCGCTACTATTCTTCTTAAAAATGGTGCGGAATTCATTTCCAATGTGGAAACTTCGCATGGGAAGAAACAACGAGAGGAAAGTGTTAAGCAATTGTTGGATGTTGCTAATAATCTCACTTTGGAGGAGATCCATGACTTCGAAATGAGGTAAAAATTAAATTTAAAATTTACTTGTTAAGATGTAATATTAAGGTTGTTGACTTTCTTGGATTTGTTAATCTTGTTAATCTTTAAAAGAGTTGGATTTATTCCAAAGCAAAGTTTTAAAATTAAAATGGAAATTTCAGAAAGGAAAATTTAGTTCAACTCTGGATAAATTAACGCAATTTTTATTTTTTATGATTTAAAAATAAATACGCTTTGATGTTATATGAGTAATTTAAAATGAAGTCGCACAATGACACCAAAGTGCAACATATTCGGGGGCTATGATCTTAAATCTTAAATCTTAAATCTCGGAGTTACGAATTGTTCAGTTGCTTTGAAACCGTCCATCTTACAACATGCTTGAACGTTGTGCGATCTGTTGTCGTAGGTATGGCTCCCCACATCACAATCGCTCACAATCTGTTAAGATGCCCGGAAGATCTTCAGGAAGACCGAATTATCTTTGTCTTCCTCAACAAAGATCTCGCGTTGCTTCCATGCCCAATACTGGAGTCGAAGAAGAATATTATCGACTGAGACATTTTTCTATCACTGGTAAAGGTGTCGTTAATCGAGGTGATAGTCTGAAATCAAGAAGATCTCGATCGAACAACTCAGTAGCTTCCAGTAATTCAAGGTGAGTTTAAAGTTTTGTCTTTGTTTCAAATGTCCATTATGATGTTTGGTGTTATCTACACCTAACAGAAAGTTTATTTTTGAATAAACTAAATTCATCAATGAATGGAAGTTGTCAATAGACGAAGTTTACAATATGGTGATGATATGATATATATTCATAACATAAACATTCAACAATGGCTGTCATGTTGCACATGCATGAATAGCAACAAGTCGGGAACAAGAGAAAGACATAAAGAGACATGAACCTCGTTTATAAATAACTACCAGTGTTTCGTGCCTTTCATCCCTTTTAAACCAATAGGAGAAGTTTCCATATCAGTGATATTCATTAAAATTTCAATATAGAGTGTTTCCAATTTAAAATTTAAAATTTAAATTTTTAAATTCTTTAGAACTTAATTTTAACACTTTGTATAAATTCAAATTATAAATTTAACTTTCTTTTAAATTTTTATTTTAAACTACTCTCCAAAATTCTTAAGAAAAAAATTTTTTTTTGAAAAATTAAAATTTTAAAATTAAATTCTTAAGAAAAAAATTTATTTGATTAAAACTAATATAAAAGGTGAAAATAAGTGAAAGGAATAGTGTAAGTGAGTGAATGAGTTTATACCTAACCCGATTATGATTGATGCGACCCGATGGTCTATGATGATCCGATTACAACACACAGATGCCAAAGATATTGAATATTGGTGAACTGCAGATGCAAATAGCGAGTGTTCCCAAAAGAGAATTATTGCTTATACCATCGGTAAATTTGGAAGGACCTATATTGAACCAAGAGGCATTTCAATCGAACACACACCGCTCGCCAGGAAATAATTGAAAGCGGCGGTTGTGGCCAGAGCAGTAGTGGTGACGGCAACAAGCAGGTAGAGCATGTCTATCACAGGGGTATCATCGGGTTTGTCAGGCAAATGTGGGTCGTTAGAAGCGGATGTTGGATCGTTTCGATGGCCGCCTCCAACGACGGTTTAGTTCGTGCGTGAAACTCCTAACGGTAGCATCTCAAAATTCTTCAACTTATCAATAAATATTTGATTTTCTTAAGATTTCTTAAATAAAGTGAGACTGATTGCATAAATATATTTTAGGTAAAAATATAAATCAATATTTGTGTTTCCGGAATTCCTATAGAATTTCCTTTTTTAAATAAAGGGTCAGAATCCTTTTTATTTTTTTTGTACGATTTATATATATGAAAAGTAGAATAAGTTATGTCCTCGTTATTTTTTTTTTTTGGTGGTACTTTTGTACTTTAAATATATTTTTCTTTGGGTAACTTTAAGAATTTGAAGTAGTCTCTTAAATCTTTTGTCTTTTATTTAAAATTTAATAGGATTTCTCTTTACTTTAGAAACTTCAACTTTCTTCCAAGCTCTTTTTGGTATTTTAATGGTTTTAAGACTTTTGACCAAAGTACATGTAACCAACCTATATCCACATCTATATTTAATGTATTACAACCCAGATTCGTATCGTACCCATTTTGGTGTATTCGCACGTTTCCACCATTCGTTTTATCCAACACTGAGTGAAGTGAGCGGCATCCAACTGGGCTTTCAACTTCTAATTCGGTTTCTATGTCATGCGCATATTATAAGAAATTCCTTTACCCTAAGGTTTAGCACCCACCGCCATAACTCCATTAACATTTTCCACCGTATTTGACATTTCATGTCCTTAGGGTTTCTACTAGCCGGTCAAAATTCTTTGCGTGCGGAGTACTCCTTTACATCTTGTCTAATATAATTCATATTTTTGACCCACTAACACTATTTTTTCTTCACGATAAGATTTCCATCTAGATTCTTAGATTAATTTGAATAAATTATTGTTTACAGCACAGAGCAATTACCAGTTGTGTCAACAGCAAATTCAGCACGTACATCAGCAAATTGCAGTTTGGCATCTTCCAGAGAATCATCTACAAGTGCTCCAGGACCCATGCCTTATCGCGTGTTGATGTTGGGTGGCCCAGCCGTGGGCAAATCATCACTAGTGTCGCAGTTTATGACTTCCGAGTATCTCCATGCGTACGATACGAGCATAGGTAAACAAACATAAACGTTAAGGATTAAATAAACATCAAGTAAACAACCCTCAACAACTTCCAACTTTACTTTATGTTAGTACTCCTACTTCAGCTTCTGTCCATCTCATCAAATTATGCAACAACTGAAACATTTATAGCAACGACAGACTTTCATCATTCAAGGACTGCAAAACTCTTTTCCTATGCATTTATTCATATTTGTCGTTGAGAAATTAAATCTGCATATGCAAATATATGCGAATTTGAATTTCAGTGTTTACTCATAACTCAGAAGAACTTGAATATGGAATACCACGTGTTTTTAATCAAAAAAAGACTCGAAAATAGAAACATGAAAAGTAGATTAACATATTAAGTAAGAAGCTAGGCAACTAGTGACATATTGTAGAACTCAATGTATAAAACGTTGCATAATTGATGAACACACCCTCGTTAACACTAAGCGACAAGCGTAATTTCCATCATCATCCAAACAAATTACAAAAATTGACGCCACGAGTGATGAAGTGATGAAGATAACAAACAACTTTTTTCAATTATAATTCGATTACCAACGTGCTCATATCAACTTGAGCTTGTTGGCGAGTTTTTGTTATTAGACGTTAACACGCATCGACCATCGCTCAAATGGAAAACTTTCGATGACCATTAGTGTACACGAACAAAAAAAAAGTTGTCATTCTCATATTACTTTGCTAAGTGAAAAGTTGAGAGTTTAAATTTCATTCGAAGTTAAATCTTGTTGTCTTCCTGATATCGATCATAATGATAGTATCGTCTTCGCAACTTGATTAAATTATTTATATTGAAAGTCATAGTGTAGGAATATTATGCATAGGATGTAACAGGACGAGCAAACGAATCATTGGCTTCATTGGCATTACGAAAGGCGTTGAGCGAGGAGCATTAGGCGTCAACTGAGACGCGCGTGAGTTAACCTCATTACGAAGCGCAAACTCAATTTGCAATTGACATGACATGATGCCATCGTCCTTTAAGCGTAGGCTTTCCTTTTGGAATTGCTTTTCATTAATCATATTCGTTTATGCTTTTAGGAAAAGAGAAAGATGAAGAAAAGTTAATGTTAGTTTAGGTTACGTTAAGTTTTGCCTGAAATCGTGTGGAGGCGCTGGGCTAAAATTGCAAATTTAAGAATTTTCACTCAAAATTTTTTGTGTTTCAGATGATGATAGTGGAGAAAAATCAGTATCAGTGTTGTTAGCAGGAGAAGAATCAGAATTGGTGTTTATTGATTTTGCCACAGCTGATTTATCTGTAAGTCAAAAAAAAATTTCTTTGGGAAATTTTAAGTAATTTTTATTTTTTGTTTGTTTAGCCACAAAATTGCATCAAAAAGTATACGGATCCACATGCATATTGCGTGGTATTTTCTTGTGCTGATCGATCAAGTCTCAGTTCAGCTGAGATGATCCTTCAAACCTTATGGACTTTGGATACAATCAGCACCCGAGCAGTTATCTTAGTGTCCAATAAATGTGATTTGGTACGATCTCGTGCTGTCAGCACTGAAGGTAAGTCAAAACTATTGAGTCTTAACAATTCTTGTTTACAAATAATTGGAAAACTTGAGCAAATCGAAATGTTCACTTCAAGTTTGAGCACGTACTTGTATCCATGTCCCAGTGGTTGTTGTAAAACGCGACACAACAACAGACACTACTCACCCTGCTAGTAACTGTTTGTAAGAGGTGGAGGTGGTGAAGTTGCCATCCGCATCCCTGCTGTTACTGCTGCATGAAACAATACGTGTGTGCAATGCCGTACCGCAGCTGCGGCGAAATTCAATAGAACCCACACGGCCTGGTACCACACGCTTTACTTGACAAGGCATGGCGGTGAATTTCTGAGGCACGTCCTTTGTCAGTTGTGAAGGCGCCGGGCGCATCGAAAGCCTTTTCTCGTTACATTAACTTTGATATAATTTCGCTACCTATTACAAACTATATACCGCTTTAGCCTTTGCTTATCAAGATGCCTTAAAGGCTTTGAAACTTGGATGGAATTGAAAGGAATCTCATCTTAAATTACTCATTTGTTTTTGACCTTTTGTTGTGACAAATTTATTTATTGTCAAATTGTCATTTTGATAAGTTTAACATCAAATTTATACTGTTTTCAAAATTCTAGTAGTTTTCAAAAATTTTAAAATGTCCGAATATTCTAGCAAGGAATTTATGAATTTTCTTGGAAATTATATTAAAGTCGATAATAAATCAAACAAAGATCTTTTCGATACTAGTATTGAAGATAATCATTTATGGACAGATATAAAAGACAATCAAAAACTATCCAATGGAAAACAACCAGTTCTTTCAACAATCTATAGTTCTAATTTCATTAAACCTACAAAAAAAACTAAAATGTCCAACGAAATGAATCAGAAAATTCAAGCGACAATGAATCGATCATTACGAGAAGAAAATGACATTTGGGGACCTCAATGGAGACAATTACCTAATGTGAACTTAACCAAACGGACACCACAACCTAAAGTTCAGAAACACGTGTGTACACCAGTTAAATATCCCGATGGGAGACCAAGGAAACATTTCCGAAAACTCTTAAAGTGCAAAGGTCGCGGAGCCAGGAAAAAGATACGATTTCAAAAGACTGTACGAGTGAAGCCTATTCCTATGCCCCCGAAGAAATCAAAGCTCGAGAAACGAGTGAGCTTCATGAAATTGCAATTAAGAAGGAAACAAGAACAACATCGCCGTAATAAACTCATTGATGAATCTGAATTAGAGGATTTTTCAAGTGATGCATGGAGGAATTTCCTCAAACATAGTTGTGAGGAAGTTGACAAAAACAGAGCTGTTATATCAAAGCTGAATAAAAAATTGTCGATGAAAAAAAAACTCAAACAGAGAAGGAAAATGCTTACGAAGACGAAACAAGCTAGAATTGATCATTATATAGGAAAATTCTAAAATAACATTATTAAAGTAATTTTCGTAGAATTTATATCGGAATTTCGGTTTACATAATTGTTACGATAATACCTAAAATAAAAAACGAAAAACAAAACAAGTGGAAGATACTTCTCGACGTGGCTAATTTAAACAAGGAGCAGAAGTTGACGATTCAATTCACACAGCATGTCGCTTGGAAATTTCGCACGGACGACGGTTTACGATCCAGACCTCTTCCAGTAGCTAATACCTCCCGGTTTTCGCTTCTTCAAGGATTGTGTCTTTTTAAGTATGCTCTCGTCGTTCTTTTTTTACAACCGATCCGAGGATGAGAACCGAAAGACTTTTATTTTATGCGAAGGCATGCTCCTTCCTTTTTAATAAAAATGTTTTCTTATCGCTGCACGTCAGCTCGTTGACGCTGTTTTGATGCGTAATGAAACGTTCTGCTTCCACGAATTTTTTTTTGCTCTTGTGTTTTCAATTTGTTACAAATTTCGTTATGAAATTATGGAAAGCGAATGGCAGTTTATATTTTAATGGAATTCTTTACAACGATAAATGTTTTTGCAAAAGATGGAGAATTTAATAATTTATTGATTGATATAAAATTTGTCATTTAAGAGTTTCAAGATTTTAATGAAAATAGAATTTTAACAAAAATAAATTTTAATTCAATTTAGAATTTAAATATTTTTTATTTTAGAATTTAAAATAAAGATTTTTCAAGTTATAAATTAAAACAAATTAGGAGTGAAGGTATTCCAAACGCTCACAGAGTCTTCTCAGTAACTTCCAACGGATGAGACTCCGCGAGTTTACTAAGAGTGTGAACGCAGAACTTTTGCCTGAGGCAAGTCTGTCAAGCTCTTGACTTAGAAGCACTACGCTTTAACAAATTCTCTTTCGATTTTAAAACTTTTTTGATTCCATTTTATGCCACTTAACAACATTTAATATAAAATCAATGATTAATTATGGTCCTAGGTTGAATGACTCATGAATTATGAAAAAACAAAGGATTAAGCAGATTAAAATTTGTTCGGTTCACGTGTAAGAAAAGATGAATGATGAATCAAGCAATGTGCACAATGGGAAAAGGACTAAGAGTAAAAGGACGAAAGCATTAATCGGTTATGAGGTCACCTCTCAAGTTGCCTTCATCGTCATAGCTTTTCGCACGTTTAGAACACTCGCAGTCCTTTTGCAAATTATTTGGAGTCGTTATCCTGAAAATATGCCGTAACTAAAACAACATAATATATAAAATTGAATATCCTAATTTTAGGGATTTAACTTATGTAAATTCATTAATAAATTAAATTCCTAAGAGACTTTTGATTTTTATCAAAGCGATTAATTAATTAATGTACAATTTAATTAGGTCAAATTAACATATTAATGACATTATAAAATTGAATAAATTAATTTATCCATTATCCTTGATATTAAATATAAATATGTAGTAAATTTCTAGGTCAACTAACCAATTTCTTACTCATCCTTTCTTCTTGAGCCTGAAAGGCCAAGGAAATCACTTCACATATTTGCCTTTAATAAGCCAACAACAAGATTTATGTTATGCTTGTCCCAACCACGATATTGTTTCTTGAAGGGGGTGATAGCAGGAATAGATAGATAGGTTAGCTTAATGTTTGAGACGGGGACCGGATTGGGGCGGCGAAAAGGGTTCATTGTCCTGAAACGGAATGTGCGCAGGCAGCGCATAGACTAGCAGCAGTAAAGCAGGAAAAAGCGAATCGATTGCGATTGCGTTGCAACGCCAGCCGCAGATAAATGTTACATCTTTGTAGTGCGAATCGGGGGGCGGCTATCGTCGAGAACGCAATAAAAGTTTATCCGGCGACGGATAAGGACGTGCGCTCATCGAATGAGCAACGGAGTACAGGATAAGTTTTCAAAGTTTCCTTGGCTTTCATGCAATGAATGTGAATATCTAAGAGAGAGCCTAAAGAAGAGAGAGGAGAGAAGGGAAAATACATGGAGGCTTTATGTATTCGAAATTCCCGTTTAATTTGCTGACTTGGTGATTTTTAACCGGATCAATTGACAAACTTGCTGCATAGAGAAAAGCCTTCCGGGCTGGAGTTTCTACGCCATTGGTTTAGTTTCGGTTTTGGCATTGTAATCCTATTTGGTGCTTTTGTATTCAAATTTAATTTAATTACAAATATTGTTTGAGTTGTGATTTAATTTATTTTAGTTTATATACAGGATAATCAATTTTAAAAATTTACGCAGACATTTTTTAAATTAAATTTTGTCATTTTAATAATTTAAATAAAATATTTATTATTCCAGAAGGTAAATCAATGGCAACTTCATACGACTGCAAGTACATCGAGACATCTGTGGGTATCAATCACAATGTGGATGAACTCCTTGTCGGAATTTTGACTCAGATCCGACTCAAGTTAGAGAATCCCGAAAGATCGCGCGACTTGTTTCGTAAACGAAGCTCTTCGAAAAGAAATCATCATCGTAATAGATCTTCAGGAGGTGGTGCAATTTCAGCAGCAGCTACTCCAACTGGGAGTGCACCCAATACGCCAAAAAAGTATCGAGGATCTAGGACTTCGGCTAGTTTGAAAGTCAAAAGCCTTTTGGGAAAGGTGTGGGCAAGAGATAGCAAGTCAAAGTCGTGTGAGAATCTCCATGTCCTTTAAGGATAACAGATTCAGTTTTCTTCCAAAATCTAGTCTGGTCCATGCACACATTACTTTGTAAGGAGTAAAGAGTAAGAGTAATGACATTAGCTCAGTTGATGAGCAATAGTTTATGTTTTTTTAGATTTATGAAAGGAACAGAACCCTTGACATATCGTTTTGTAACGGTTCAATTTTTAAATTTTCTTTTTTTTTTAATCTTAGTATTTAGACAATTATATTAATTATGGTATATTCTTATGTAGTTAATTAAAGGATTTTATCCTTCAAAATATTTAACCAAATGAACAAACCAAACACCAAAAACGTTTTTGATGAGTAAACAAAAGTAGAATGAGACATAAAATAGACGATTCGAAACGTAAATAGTATTATTATAAATGAGCTTTAAAACGAGTGAATTATTAATATAAATTATCAACAAAATTAATCAATTAATATTGCGAAGAGTTTATTAGTGAGTTATCAATTTAACGCAGAAATTAATGAATCCATTCGCCGATTGGTTTTGAGAAAGAAAAAACAAAATGGAGGAGCGTTTGGTTAGAACAAGATGGCGGCGAGAGGTTTTTGGATAGACTAGATGGAATTGAGACTTAGGCTGTTTTGCGTTTAGAGCATAGCAAGGATTTAATCATTTTAAGAAACGTTCGCATTTTTGCGACATGTTTAGGACATTTTCCAATTTGATATGAATAATGAATTTGAAACGTTTTCACACAATGGTTACGCTTATCAATTAGGTTTAATATTTAGAATCCAGGAATATTTAGAAACACTATGTATAATCTGGTTTTTCAACCAGGAATTGACAATTTACAGGAATTTATTATAAATTCTTTTCTTTTTTAATATGACATTTGACAGCTGACACTTTAAAGGATAATGACAGCTGTCAATTATAAATTTTAAGTTAGATTTTGAAATTTTAATATTTTAAAATAATTTTTTAATTTTATCCAATTCAAAAGTTTTAATCAAATTAAATCTGTTCAGATTGAAAAAAAATTAAAAAATTTAAATGTAAAACCTTATGACGCATAATTATACACATACTAATGAAATATAATAACAAAGATGGGTCCATTGCGATGCAATTTCGATTTATATTTTCTTAACGTGTTAAATAATATGAATAGAAAGTAAGCGAAAACCCAAAATACGTGTTTTATTATAAACAATGTCTATTAATAACAATATTACGCATAAAATTAAGTTAAGTATGCCAAAACTAATAGAACAAAACACAAATTTAAACAGTTTTATATGGCAACACTGCAACAAATGTCAAATGTCAAAATACAATGTTGCCATTCCATTTTTTGATGTCACAACATTTATTAATTCTTACTAAAAATATTTTATCACAATACTACCAGGAATTTAAATTATAATTAAGTTAATTAATCTTAACCTAAATGTATATAGGATTAATTCATATACTTACTATGAATGTAACAATAAATGTAACAGAATTTTAAATTTATATGTAAAATTATCCCAAACCGATAATGTCATTCAAAAATAAATTTCAAAGAAAATCATGAAAATAAAATAGTCAGTAAAATTTAAAAACAAAGTTGTGCCTTTTTGCAAAAATAAAAAAAAAATCAATGAAATGAAATGAAATGACTGCGTTCAAATCAAAATCTTGAACTTTTCAGGCACATTTTGGGGCAATTCAAATTAGGGGCTGCTCAAAAAAATATTTATATAGAAGCAACAAAAATAAGCTTTTCGAAAACAATTTTTTCAGCACATTATAAATGAAATAATCACTTACCCTAAATTCCAATATGTGTTAATAAATATTATGTATTATAAATATACATACCTAATATATTATATATTAGCAAGGAATTTGAAAATTTAAGAAAAATATTATAGAACAAGAAGTAATGTTTGAACACCCTGTATAATCACTACCTGTAAGTGTGGTACAATTAAATTTAATATACCATACAACCCGACCATTTTACATCCGAAGTAGACAAGTGTTTTAAAATATCTACATTGTATTAATAAACTAAAATTAAATTAATATAAAAATAAAATAAAAAAATTGTCAATGTTGTTAGTTTATGTAAAATTCAAACGGAAATAGGTGCAAAACTAAATCAAAAATTTGCAAAACAAACGTATGGAAACAATCATGAGTTTTATTCGCTGTGCCTTTAATTTTGAATTCAATTTTTATTCGTTTATATTGACAAAATGTAATTGCAGCTTGTATACTAGCTGACTGACATTTTAAATGTTTAAACACAATCGTTCGGGTGAAACGGGTAACATTGAAAATTGAACTCGTCCAAACTAAATTAAATATTTGGTGAGGACTGAGTAATTAATTACAATGTAAATATAAAGAGAATATGTCAATGTAAAATAATATAATATTTAATATATTCCGTATTATTAAATTACTGCTTTCTTAGAAAATTTCAAAACCGAAAAAATTATTAAATTATTTTTTGTTTTGCTAAAAATTAAATGCCCCTAATCATGCACCAATTATTAAATTATTATAAAACTATTAATTAATTTTATTTAATTAATATGAAATTTCTGTGACTAGGTTTAAATATTATTTATCCAATTGTTATATTTCCTATTTTATAATTTTGTAAACATTTACATATGCTCTAGTTTTTGACCATAAATTAATCCATTAAAAATTAATTACCTTCCTCATATAAAATTAAAATTAATTACAATTTACAATGAAACAACATATATATACTACAAAATTAATTAAGTACGAAATTCATGGAATACATTCACGAGCAAAATTATTGATAAAATAAACAATTGAATTACATACTACTGTTGTGTATGCTGAACCTGCAGTGTAGGTAGGGTATGCGGTCGTAGGGCTGTAGAGCAAGCTGGGTAATTTATTAAAACACTTTTTTAAGATCCTTCAGATTAACACATTTATTTT
>JASKGN010026954.1:0-13958 GCA_030556245.1 Falagria sp. GC000072 | reverse complement strand
AGAATGACACTCATACTCCAAGCTTGTGTTCGACTACTATCTTTGCAGAAAGCACCATCAGAATTGGTCAATTCAGGTAATCCACGCCAATCTGAAGTTTGCAGTTCAACGAAATGATTGGCAAGAACAGCTTTGACATGAGCAATAGCCTCAGGTAATTTATTCATTTTTGCTCCAAAGATTAACTTTGCTCGGAGATAATATCCAGTTGGCCAGAGCCATTCAGGACCTTGATGATAATTAAATCCATGAGCTATCGCTTTATCAACAGAGTCATTGGAATTGTCATAGTCACCTCTGTAATTCCAATCTTCCGCATCTAAAGTTTTCATTCCCAAAGGACCTAGGAGAAATTTCTCAGCTTGTTGTAAAGCCAACCATGCATGTTCAACATTAAAAAGTTCTGGGGCTGCAACCATTGCAACCGGGAAATTACATCGAAGTTGATAATCTGTCCAAGGTCTACTTGCCCCAAGACAATCTTTATATATCCCTCGTTTATGAATTAGTTTATTGTTTTCTGAGGGATTTTCAATTGTATCGATCCAAAAATGTTTCTCAAAATTAATTTGAATCTTATCCGACCATTCTTTAAATGTCCATCGAATAAAAGTGCCATCCTTTTGTTTCCTTTGCACAGAATTATGTGGATAATAATGTGCATCATGCATTTTACTTAGGAAATTAATCACGCCCTTAGATAATCCCACTAATTCAACAGCACTTCCATCACGAGGTGTAGCAGCTTTTCCTTTGTTTCCAGCTTTGGTTGAAGACCCCATTTTATCCATCCAAGTCCCACAATTGAATTCATTCCCTCCAAAAACAAACCCAGTTTCGGGATGTATACCAATCTGATTGTTAAATCCTCTATCTGTCATATGCTCATCAATTTGTGTGCCTGCATTTCTTTCTCGGAATGTCAACCCTTGGAAATGAATTTCCAAAGCATCATGCATCACTCTATGTAAAGGTTGATCACAAACCCCAGGTTCTTGTGCTTCCGATTCATCAGTAGGGAATATTCTGCTTACAGGATCTTCTAAGATCTTCTCTCCTGAAGGTGCTTCTTCCACATAACTTTTTATACAGTATAACCACCACCAGACTGCATCTCGACAATTAAATCGGGAATTTTTGCCTCCATCAAGAAGATTTGGTATCAAACCATGTCTCAAACATGAAGCATAGGCTAGAATCATATATCTTGCTTCTTGATAACGACCAGTTAAAATAAACAAACCCCTTAAAGCAATAAACGTATCCCTTCCCCAATTTCTCATGAAACCCGTAGCGAAATGTGGAAGTCCCGCTGAAAGACTTACCGGTGCTTCAATCTCTTCCCCGTCAATTAGTAACTTCATCGGAGGGTCTTTCAATTTTGGAGATAATCGCGGTAATTTGGAAGATTTCACAAACGCGCCAAATTGTACAGATCCTAATGCTAAAGCCCTAACGAAAACTGAGCCGTGTTTTACAAAATCCCCCATTTTGTGAGCTGTGGATTCTATAACCATAACATAAATCTTTGTAAAGATGGCATCGAAATAAGCAGGGACTAAATATCTTGGGATTTTTCGTAAGTCTTGCGTGTTTTCTTCAATCCAATCACCTAAAGCTTTAGTATTTTTGTGTAATTGTAATCTCTTATAGATATAATCAAGTAACCAATCTCCCTTTCTTAAATTCTCACAAAGTGGATGTCCTAAATCGTTAGTTGTTCTAATAGTTGATAACAAAGACATGACACCTTGTAATCCTGCATAAACTAAATCGCCATGTCCAGGAACATTGTAACAACCAATATTTAAACCATCATCGTATTCTTCTTGACTGCATCTGTATAAAACTCTGTTAAGATCATTCAACGTTAACTCATTGATAATATCTTGAAGATCTTTTTGTGGGGTTTCGATAAGATGTCTTAAAGTCCTAATTGCAGTTTGAGCTGATTTCTTAAGAGAAACTTTTATTGCTACGATTGATCCAGGATAGAAATTTTTAAACCCAAATTGTAGAATGTTACAATCACCTGAAGATTGTTCCATGAGAATTTCCGACTTCTCCAGTGGAAAATGTTCTTTAATATGCGATTGGAAATTTCTCAAGCCATTAATATATTTATTATCTTTCTGAAACTCGTGGATCTCACTATAGTCATCTTTATTTTGAATTCCTCCTTCAAAAATCACTTCGTCTAAGTTCCCTTCGACTCTGAGAGGTTTAATTTGTCTGGTATGCTTTAAATCATGTTCGTTAGGAGTTCTAAAGGATGTGAAAGCAACAAGAATCACACTTTGATGAGTTATAGGATTGTGTCGAGTAACTGCTACAATATCAGTATCCATTTGATCAACATAAACTTGATCGAAACCTTCTTTCCCTAAAGTATAATGCAATTTGTTGATGAATTTTTTTGCATGGATTATTCCACTTGTGAAATTGACATATCTAGCATTCGTTGGGTCTTTACCCCATTCAGTATATTCTCTTTCTTCATTAACTACATGTATATGATGTGGAACTAACTCATCGAAACCTCTTGTCGAACCACTTGCACAACATGCCATGTTAACTAATGCACTTGTTGGAAGAAGATCATAAGCTGTGCGTTTTTCAACTGGACTGGGATTGTCATGAGTTAAATCCATAAACAATGCGTGAGCTATGGATGGAACTAATGGACAAGTTGAAGGTTGATAAAACGCACCAACTGGAAATCCTCCATATCTATAGACGAGTCTTCCTTCTTCATGGGAATCCCATGCTGACATAGCTTCTCTTATTAAACTTGTAATACCCAATCGGTTAACAAACACATTATCAGTCAAATCAGAATTAGTAAATAATTCAGCGACAACATACAAATCAGGTTTGATAATTCTTGCACAATCCAACATATATTCAGCAACAACTAAAGGTGTCGAATGGCAATTATCTAATCTCACACCATCAAAAACTCTGGCTGTTTCTTCAACATATTGTTGCATATGACTCCATAAGAATGGAGAGTCTTCGGGACGTTCACCATATCTCAGTTTCACACTATCTCCCCATGCAATTAATTCTCTTCGAAGATATACATCAGCATTCGATGCAAAGTTCATTAAAGGATCTGAATTCATTACCCAACCATTATGTGCCATCAAGTATTTTGCATTCGGGCCATACATAATTAATTCTTGTTCATTGTAATCTTGAGGTTTTCCGTAATCTGTAAAGTATCTGTATACTAAAGGTTTATCTTCTGTGATTTCTGTCCATTTTGGACCATCCGATTGTACTCTGTAATATCTTATTCCAGCAATTGTATTTTCTACTGCTGCATTTAAATCGTCTTGTAATTTATCTTCGACTTCTTTATTTAGTTCATCTAGTTTTAGTTTAAATTCTTGGGTGCATTTTTGTATGCGAGTTTCTTCATCATAACAATCACTTCTAAAATAAAATTTTATGTTTTAAACAAATTGTTAAGGTGAGTTTTCATGATGGCGTCATAGGCGTGAAATTTTCAACCAATAGAAAGCGAGCACTTTTTTTGTTGTACAGGTACAAAAAATTCTCGCTTCTTATTGGTTGACAATTTCAAAATGCTTGCTTGCTATTGGTTGAAAATAAATGCTCGATTCCTATTGGTTGAAACTTTCGCGCCTGTCACGCCACCACTTTAACCTACAAACCTGTAAATATTATATAACTTCAATGCTAATTCTAAATTAACACTCGTCTTCAATCTTTTATATTTCCGATCAATCATTAAATGTAATTCAGGAAGATTATCAGAATTACCAGCAGGAAGTGGTGTTCGTGTTCGAATCATAGTTTGAAACTCTTCAGCGAGTTTGTTAACTGGACATGTTACTAACTCGTGTAACTTGAGTTCTTTTAAGACTTTACTATGTAATAAATGACGAATAGCCTGAAATATTAAAATCATAATTAATAACAAACTAAATTATCCAAACACTTAGAAATTTTTTTCATGGTGGCGTCGTAGGCGTGTTTCGCTCCTGTCACGCCTACGATGCCACTATGAAAACAATCCTTTATTCTTACATTTAAATGGTCCTCAGTATTAATCTCATTAGGCACACCATTAATTTCATAAAAACCTTTTGCAACATCTTTAGAAAATTGAGCTAATGCAGCATCGAGAAGATAAGCTGGTCTTAAATATGGACAATTCACACAATTATAAGTAGCTTCGGGATGATCAATCAACCAAGGACTTTCATTAGCAGTATGATTCAAAACAATATCACAAATCGAAAGCATTTTCCAATCTGTTCGCACTTCATGTATGAATCTATTGAATTCTTCTTTAGTCAACGTATGCTTATCAGAAAAGTGCGGATTCAATTTCAATTGGTCTTTTAAAGAATAAGAACTATTCGAATCACCTAGTTCTTGAATCGGAGTGAAGTGAATCATATTATATCCAGATTCCTTAGCCACATGGAGTTTCCCAGTCCAAGTATTGAACTTCCCCAGGGATTTCGACAAAACAGTTTGGCATTGTATACAATCTAAGGGTAACACTTCGGATTCAGTGAATCTCAATTCTGGGTCAACTAAAATGTACCCGGAGGAAATTATTTCTCTGAAAAGATAAAAATTGAGACAATTGAACGCAGGTAAAAATTGAAACAATTGAATGCAGATAAATTTTAAAACAATTGAATGCAAGTAAAAATTTAAACAATTGAGTACAGATTCATTTGTTTTTCCTTACTTTTGTGGTGTTTTCAAATAATAATGATATCCCCCAGGTAATTTAGGTCGTAACCAAGCGGAATAAGCAGTTTCATCACCATCTTTACATCCATCATCTAATTTCCATTCGAGTTCTTGATATTCATCCCTTTTGAATAGTCTTATGCCAACAGGATAATTACAAAACAACGTGGCTTTCTTTCCAAAAAGATTCGGACCTAATCGGAACTGAATAGTGGTGAGTTTTTTAATTCTATAGATTACTGAATCTTGATGATTGCCAAAAGATAAAGTTAACACCCGTACAGGAGTGACGGGTGTTTTACAAACTTCGTGGGCTTGACCACCCATTAAAGTTAGTCGGAGTTCTTCACTCCGGGAAAGAATTTGAGTCAAAGTTTTTACAATTTCTTGATGAGCGGTAGTGATTTCTGTTTGAAGATCTCTTTTAGTTGTTACAACTTCTTTATTTTTAATAAGATTTTTACTTTTGGTTTTAATTATTGCTTGTTTGCTACTTTGATTAGCTTTTATTTCTTGTTGCTCTTTAGTTTCTTCTTCGGAGATGGTTTCAATGCTTCTTTGTCTTTTGTTTTTTGTTTGCGGTTGAACCTTGCGATTTTGCAGTTGGGATTTTAAATATTGCAGATTATTATAAGTTGCAAACTCTTCTCGAAAAGTGTCTTCAATAATTTGATTCAATGGACGGCTCAGTTGTAAATGGTTATCAAGATTTTGATTGTTTGGTTGTTCTGGAAGTGTTGTAGATCCGTTGGGTTTGGAATTAACATTATTTTGATTAATTTGTTGTTGAGTTACAGCATTGTTAATTGAAGACTGAGTAGTTGTAGCTTGTAGTTTTTGTTTTCGATCAATATCAGCTCCAGTAAACTAAAAACATAAAAATCATTAATAAAATTTCAATCGAATAAAATTATTATTTATAAGTTTTACTTGTTCGAAACTTTTTGAAACCCCAATTAATTTATTAACACACCACCTTGGTATAAACAAAGCAAAATTAAAAGTGGCCTCTTTTGTTTTACTGACAGTATTTCCAACAACAGTTTTAGTTAAATTTAGAGCCGTCCCAAAAACAAATTGATTAATGCCCCAAATCCGAATGATTTGTTTCCAAAGAAAACCCTTATCATTAACATTACTCCCACCCGGCATTTTAATGCGATGTTTACGCTTTTTAACTAATGGTGATGCTTTATTCTTCGCCATTCTTGAAACCGTGATCACATGGAAAATGCGATGCCGTAACTGTTTTGAACTTGACCAAGTCTGGATTTAACAACATTATCATCATCGAAATAAATAGTATCACAGTGCAAGTATGTGTTTTGCAGTTGAAACAATTTCCAGGCGTTAAATTTGTAATGATAGCGCAAACAGATTTTGTGTAATCATGGAAGTTCAGAGGTCGTCGAGCCACGCGCACAAAACCACTTTTGAACTGATGAGAGGTGAATTTACTAGAGATTCTTGATTTAAGATGATAAGAGTTGCAACAACAACAAATTTTGCTTGCAGCTATAAATAGTCGGATTATTCATCAATTTATTATTGATTTAATTAATTGGCTTTAAAAATAGTTGTAGATAAACTAAGAAATTTATTTTTGGAAAAAAGTGTAAGTATTACATTTAAACTTGCTTTTTCTAAGAATTTCCTAAGTTCTCATTGATTATTTGATAATAATCTAAAGTACCACATAAATAAACCAACAAAACGCATAATTATCACGCACACTAAAGTTTTCCGATTTCTTGGATTTGATTACACATAATTACCCCTTCAACATTTAACTTTAACAATTTACACAATCTAAAAACAGAACATTTAATTTCTTTACTCACCTGATGTTTTATTCCTTTATACTTATTAATCTCGAACAAAACTAAATATAAAACTTATCACAAACAAATACGCAACTAAAACCAAATAATTGAAGTGATATCAAGTTGGCTTTTCGATAACGCGATTAATTCGACTTAAAGGCTACACACCAAATCTACACACTGCCTTTGGAATTATTGTTGACCTCTATTCAGGAATCTTTTGGCTCTTGGCCGACAATCTGTGTACAAATAAACCGCACACGTTGATTTGATATACAGAAATCACAACAATCACAATATCATGGACGGGGACACACGAGGATTTTCAAGGTGACATTGAAAAAATTAGTTAACGTTTTATCACTACGCCTAAATTGTAGTTGTTGAAGTGAGACTCAATTTAGAAAGTGGCACGTCTACACTACATTATTTAATTTTGATGGCTTA
This sequence comes from Falagria sp. GC000072, assembly GCA_030556245.1. Classification (NCBI taxonomy): domain Eukaryota; kingdom Metazoa; phylum Arthropoda; class Insecta; order Coleoptera; family Staphylinidae; genus Falagria; species Falagria sp. GC000072. Next base: position 6,951 of record JASKGN010026954.1, on the reverse strand, counting down.
TGTTTGAATTTTTAAACTATGGATGAATTATTGAAAGACCAATGGAAGCTGTTATTGCGGGAAGGACATTGTTCTAAGCGACAGGCGGAAAATCGGAAAATACACTGGAATTAAAGGAAAACTCAAGGTCAATGGATATTGTCGTCGATTTACAGTGGTTCCAACGTTTCTAAGTTGAAAGTTACTAGAATATCAGCTGATTCTTTATTTACATTTTATTTTATTGCTTTTTTACTTCTTTGTGATAATATAAATTTTGTAAATGTAAAATTTTGGGGAAAAAAGTAATATATAAAGAAATATAATATAATTTCCTCGTAAATCTTTTATAAAAATATAATTATAATTATTTTGCTTTTAATTAAAATAAAATACTTCTAAAAACTCCTAAAATAAAAATAAAATATTTCTGTCTGTTTCTGTCAAAATAAAAAACAAATTTTGGGCGGCCATTTTAAGATTTCACTAGCAACAAAAAATGTTTGTTTAAAAACCTTTCAAAAACCATAGAAACCCAAAATTATATTGTTTAAATTATTCTTTTTCAATTTCGATGAATTTTAATGTAATCAACCCAAGGTTTTAATCTTTTTCCTCTTTTTTGTTGCTAAAAATTTGTTCTAAAACTAGTGCATCACCTGACGTGGAGTGGCGCTAAGATCACCGCTGTCAAGGTCAAGTCAAACCTGGCTGTTCTTTATCTTCTTCTCAGTTGTCGCACAAATAAAAGCGAAAAGTTCGCTGATTTGCGTTAGATTCGTAACGCAATATGGAAAAGAAGCAATTCTTAAAGTGTGTGCCATTATCATAATATTAAACTTAAATAGAATTGAAATCGCCGCAATATTCAATTGTGCACATGTCGCCCTGCCGCGCGATCGGCTGAGGTGCGCGTCGCGACACATGTAGTAATTATGGACAAGAAAATGTGTAATTTAACGAGCAGGAGTATAGATAGCGAGGACGCCGTCGACGATCTCGCCTCCGCATGCCCAAGTGAAACCGAAATGAATAATCGCATCTTCAGTGTAAATAGCGACGAAGAAGAGCTTCCATTAGCTACACTAGGAGATGAATGGTGCGAGAACGTCGACGATGATATCGAAAATCTCAATATCAATAGCTTCTTCCATAGAGTGGGTAGTGATCAGATAATATACCAAATGAAACCCAGGAAATTAAAGATGATTGGGAAATATGTCATGGGAGATTTGCTTGGCGAAGGCTCCTATGGCAAAGTTAAAGAAGTCATGGATACCGAAACTCTTTGTCGAAGAGCAGTCAAGATACTCAAACAAAGGAAATTACGGCGGATTCCCAATGGTGAACAAAATGTACAAAGGTTGCCTCTGAATGCAAAAAGTTGTTTCAAAGCTAATGTTATTATTGTTTGTTTTCTAGTGAAATCAAGTTGCTCAAACAGTTGCGGCATAAGAATGTTATTCATTTGATTGATGTGCTGTTTAATCACGAGAAACAAAAGATGTATTTGATCATGGAGTTTTGTGTCGGGTCACTTCAAGGTATGCTGGATTCCACTCCTAATAAGAAGTTTCCGTTATTCCAAGCACATGATTATTTCACACAACTTATCGACGGGTTGGAATATTTACATAGTATGCGAATTATTCATAAGGATCTCAAGCCTGGCAATCTCTTGTTGACTTTGGAAGGCGATTTGAAAATTAGTGACTTGGGTGTTGCTGAGGTAAATGGAGATGTTAATTGTTTTTAAGGGTCAAATAAATTTACATGTTTAGTGTTTAGCGTTAATTTACAATTTATTGTTAATTTTCAAATTTGTTTATTAAATTATTGCAATTTTTAGACTATAGATATGTTTGCGGAAGATGACACGTGCCATAATGGTCAAGGATCACCAGCTTTTCAACCTCCGGAAATTGCAAATGGTTTAGAATCATTTCCAGGGTTTAAAGTTGATATTTGGAGTGTGGGTGTTACTTTATATAATATTACGACTGGAGTTTATCCCTTCGAAGGGGATAATATCTACAGGCTATTTGAAAGTATAGGCAAAGGCGAGTTTACAATACCTGAAGATATTTATGATCCTTTGAAAGATTTACTTTTGGGTATGCTTCGGAAAGATCCTAACGAAAGACTTAGTTTACAAGAAATTAGACAACACTCGTAAGTTTCTCTTTTGTTTTTTTACTTTTTGAGGTTAAGAATACAAAGTTGATTTTCATTTGTTTTAATTAAAAATTTAAGTTTCTCTTTTGTTTTGCTTAGAAATTAGACAACACTTGTAAATTTCTCTTTTGTTTTTTTACTTTTTAAGGTTAGAAATACAAAGTTGATCTTCTTTTGTTTTAATTCTAGATGGTTTTATCGAAAACCTGTACGAAATGCAGTTGAAGTGCCTGTTCCACCGCTCAAAGGTGACCAACTCCATAATATGACAGTTTTGCCATATTTAAATGGTCATTATTACGAAGAACCTGATAATAATGAACATGTTTATTATACAGAACGAGAATTAAATGGTAAGTGGATTTTTATTAATTTTTATTGTGGTAATAATACATTTTGTAATTGAAAATATAGAAGAAAGACAAAGATTAGAAGATAACAGTAAAAACGGCACAACATCATCATGTTCGTCATCAAAACGTCGATGGAAGAAGCCAATATCGTGTATTACAGTGAAACGACTTCCTGGCTGTAAGCAGTCGTGACTATTCGCTTGTGATATATTTTAATTGTAATGAAATTTGCAATACTGCAATTAGAAAAGTTTAAAACGCGATCAATGTTATTAATCTTGCGGTGATCGAATTATGAATGACTGAAACACGGATATTTTTGTATTTGAAAGAATCTAGTTTGAGATGAGGCGTGTTTCGTTCCGGAGAGAAAGATACAGATACACAAATTAGTTTGCAATACTTTTATTAATAACATATTCACATACATTGCATAATATTTAAGGTTTGTTCCTACAAGTTGTCAAACTGATTTCAAACGGTTTGAAACATGGATACGCAAGCGCTGTTTGAATTTTTGAAGGCTTTTTTTCAAACTGCGCATGCGTATGCTTCTGACAGTTTCAAATCAGTTTGAAAGCTTGTAGGAACAAAACTTTCTCGAGAGAAATAAATATTTTGATTCGATTTTCATAACATTTTCACATTTTTAAAATCGGAATAATTTTTGATGCTGGCTGGCTTTTTTAATAAGAATCCAATTTATATTATAACTCATGAGCACTGCAACGATATGGTCCAACACAACACTATAGTTTTTAGAATGTTTATTCAATTGGTACGTTAACTATGAGAATTTGATATGATTATGATTATTCACCATGAATTCGAATTCGATGGTGATTAGAATGATATAATGACACTTGCTACCTGCATTGTTATTTTTTCTTACATTTTACCGAAGTGCTTTTTTGCTAAGATGAAAATTTCCAGAACTTTGTATATAAACAAATGAAGTAGCACATTATTTACTTCAACATTTGAAAACTTATAGATACATTGATGATTATTACATCAGATTATGAAAACAGTGTGAATGCATAGAAATCAATCAATTATTAATAGTTATTGTAAGTAAGTCTATTATTATTATTGTATATGTATGTATATTATTGTTGTTGTTCACTTTTTATGTTTTATTCTATTGTTGTTGATCAAGATTCACTGCATGCTTAAGCTGGATGGAAATGAATGTAGTACGAGATGTAAAATTGTTTATAATCATCAAATGACAATGCAATTTCACGAAAGACGAAGAAAGTTTAAGAAAAGTTTATGCATGAGGTATAATTGTATAATAATTCAATTGAGGAAAAAAGACTTGGAAATAAAGATGTGAGTGCCATACAAATATAACAAAAAATGATACAAAACAAGTAAATGAAAACAAATAATAAAGTTGTTGATTATTTAAAAGTTGTCGTTTTTTTTTTGTACTGTCTAGGCGGTAAAGTAAATTTTTTACTGGTTTCCGCGCATTTTTTTTAGAAATGGCGTCGTAGGCGTGATCGGCGAAATTTTCAACCAATAGAAAGCGAGCATTTTTGTATTGTATCGTGGTACCGCCCAACGCGTCATCTACCTCGCTCTGATTGGTCGAAAGTTACCACACCACCTTCTATTTTAATAACCTTGGTTGTCCTACAAAAAATGCTCTCTTCTTATTGGTAGAAAATTTCACGTCTGTCACGCCTAGAACGCCACCATGAAAACACACATTTAGTGCCTATTTTTAATATAAAATTAGCACTAAATAGAAAAAATGTCAAGTAAGCTTTCTTTTTGACAGATATTTCAATATTTTTGACATTCTTTTCTTATTTTTTGTATAATACCCACATTTAAACAAGTTTTACAATAATTCTACAACACTTTTTATAAAACCATAAATAAATACACAGTCGACATGGAAGAACTTCAATCTGTTATGGAAGAAGAAAGCGATGAAGACAAAGAGTTATATGTCAGACCTAGTGCACCTGATTTTACTTTCGGTGGACAAGAAAGACTTTACCATCAAGTAATTATACGTAACTATAATTCCAACATTTTATAAAATGTTAGATGATTTTTGTAGATATGTGAAGAAATCGAAGATGAACCTTCATTAGGTAAATTCAAAGAGCAATATACTAAGCTCTTTGATTATCTTCTTTACACACGTGACAGATCTGAAGAGTTAGATGAAGAGAAAAATGATTTAGTCAGCAGTGTTTCAACAAATGACGAAAGGCTTGCTAATTGTCTCAAAATTATTGAAGCTGATGCCAAGCAAATTGACGAACTTAAAACTGAAATTGACACTTCTTTAAAGCTTATTGATAATGCACATGCTCGAGAGCAAGTTGTCCAAGAAATTATTGACAACTTACGTAAACAAATTGCTAATTTAAATACTGAGATCGATGTGAAAAATAAAATGGCTCAGGGAGAACTCGAAGAGTAATAATTTTATAAACAAAACAATTTTTAAAACTTACAAATATTTTTTGTAGAAACCCAGCTGCTGCAAAACATCGAGAAGGTCTTGAAAGAGAAAAAGCCAAATTAATATCGGAAGTTTCTAAATTGAGTGAGAAGTTAGCAAATGCTTTAGCATACCAAGAAGAATTAGAACGTAGAACATCTTTAACTGATCTTCGTATTAATGATATAAGTAGTCAATTAGAAGAAACCGAAGCTGATGTTGATAAATATAAAAGAAACAAAGAAAAACTCGAAGCTGATTTGAGTGAAGTCAATGAAGAGATCAGTAAAAAATCTCAAGAGATTGAAAGTTTATTGAAACAAATCCAAACTAATAACAAAATCATTGGGAAATACGATCAGCAATTTAAGGATCAAAATATTGCAGCTAAGAAATGTTTCAGGGAATTTGAATGGTGGACAGCGAGATTTACTAAATTACAGAATGAATATGATACAGTGAATGCACGTTCGGAACGTATGAAGCAAGAAAACTTTGAAATTATTAAAGATCTTCATGCAAAGGATGATGAAAAAATTCATATGCAGATTGAAATCACAAAAACTTCTAAAGAACGTGATAGTGTTGACAATAAAATTCGAAATCTTCAACTGGATAGGTTCAATATCGAAGAAGAAAAAAACAAATTGAAGGAAGTCATTCTTAATATGCAAAGGGATCTCGAAGCTCAAAAAGCTGATACTGCTAAAGACAAGGAACTTATTGAAGAACACATTAAACAACGAGAAGTCCTCAATCGAAATTTATTACGACAACAAGCTATTACAAGAGATCAAATGAAAGTTATTAAAGTCCAAGAACATGCTAGAAAACGACTTGATAAAGAAGTCGATGAGAAAATTATTGAAACTAGGAAACAATCGAAACAAATATTTTATATGGAAAAGGAACGTAATAGATTAGTAGAAGAAGCTTTAGATAAAGCCAAGAAAATTAATACTATCACTGACGAGTTTAATTTACAAAATAATTATCTTCTTACCCTCGAGAAAAGTTTAGCTGAAGGAGAAATTGTCTACAAACAAAAGCAAGCTAAACTTGATGAAGTTAGAGCAGATAGGAATGCTTTACAAAAATCCATGAGACAATGTACTGCTGAAACTAACGAATTGAGAAGCAAATTGAAAATTATTCATCGACAAAGTGAACAACTCAAAGAAGAAATTGCTACGAAGGAACAAGCACTTATTAAAGAAGAAACAATCAAACGAAAGATACTCAAAGAGAAAGAAGTTGTTAAAGTAGATCTTAATACGAGTTGGGATAAAATTAGAGAACTCGAGGAAAGTATCAGTCAGAAAATTACTGAAGAAAAAAGATTAAAGAAAGTCATTAATGAAAGCAACAAGATTATTAAAGAACAATATAAAACTATTACTTCTTTGATTAACGAAAGAGATGTATTAGGTTCACAACTTGTTCGAAGAAACGATGAGATTTCTTTAGTTAATGAGAAAATTAAAATTATTCAAAATACTTTGTATCGAGGAGAAGCTCAATATCGAGAACGACTTTTTGATATTAAATTATTGAAGGTAGAAATTAAACGATTAAGACAAGAAGGACATCTTTTAAAAAAATCAATTGCGAATATGACGAATTTTAAAATTGAAGTGTTTCAATTAGAACGAATGCTGACGAAGGAAAGAATGAAGAGTAAAGCTTTAGAATCGGAGTTACATAATCCTGTGAATATTCATCGATGGAGGAAATTAGAAGGGAATGATCCTGATGTGCCTGAATTGTTAGGGAAAACTGCTTTGTTACAAAAGAGACTCTTGGCTCAAGGCACAACTATGCTGGATCTCGAAAGAGAACTTAGAGAAACTGAGAATCTTTATTTTAACTTACGCACACTTATTTTTAAACAACCTGATTGGAATGTGCAAGAAAATATGAATAAAACTCAGAAGAGTTTGTTTGCAAGTAATCGTAAAAACAAAGTAGGTTTAGAAC
>JASKGN010026940.1:0-15282 GCA_030556245.1 Falagria sp. GC000072 | reverse complement strand
TACATACGTATCGATTATCTCTGATCGAAAATTGTTAGTTATTAGCGTTCATCTACTCGTTCTTTTGATAGGATCCTTAAAAATTGCGCATTTTCCTATGCAAACTCTTGAAAATGTACGAAATATAAAGTTAACATACAAAGCAGCTCTTTTGTTCTTGTTTACTGGGTGGGCATCGATAGGAACTATGCCTCCTGTTTCAACAGAACCAACCCTTACATAACCCACTACGAAAGTAAAATATCTGCTTCACCTTTCCGCACAAGCGACGCGGTGTTCTCATTTTACTGCATGCTCTGCTTACGCTCAAGGGTGCAGTTTATACTCTCCGAAGTCTTCTATAGTTATCTTTTTCTTGAAAAGTTTCGTAGATAGTTTATAATACCTTTACATATTTGAATTACAAAAAATATTAAGTTGCATACGTTTTTCTTTATTTGATTTGTCATAATAATTGACTCAATTCAATTTGGTAGTTAATAAATTCGAAAGTTGAGTTAAAGTTAAATTGTCCAATAAGCATAAGGTTACTTACTAGATAAGATCATGTAAAGTTTCTAACAAACATCTGGAATAGATCTATGTGAGAGTTAAATCCTGAGAAGGGAAGGTGGACTATAATAGTCCTATATAGTGTTTCTATACTCATAGGAGTTATTAAGAAGACAAGTTAGTATTAGCTCCAAGTTGATAAATACATCCACTCAGGTAAATCGTGGGTGAACGTTCGTTGTTGGAATGATAATTGCGTTGGAGGTTCGTTAATATATGGATGATTGCGAGATTTTGTGGTTGGTCGGTGAATAATTGGTGTAATTATAGATTTATGTATATTCACAATTTTAATATAAATTAAATTTATATAATTATAAATAAATTTCACATAAATTACATAATATATAAGATGATTTATTTGAATAATAAACGTCTAACATGGTGATTATTATTCTGTGCATGGATTTAATACCAATCATTGAATAGATATATAAAAGGACTGGCACGGGCAAAACTAAGAAACTAGAAGGTCTGTATCACACATAAACCGTGAATTATACTTTGTAATAACCGACAAGCTGCGCAAATATACACTACGTACACCATAAGATAAGTTATGTAATATGCTGCAAATTACTATTACTTCTTTGCTGTCTATTCCACTTCTATTATTTCCTGTTGCATCTTCGTGCTTCTGCAAGATGTGTAATTCAAATTTTTTTCTGTACGCATTGTATTGATTCTTAAAAATATGTTAAAATTTTAACAGTCAGCTTCTCAGTTAATGCGAGACTAGTTCTCAGTACTAGTCACGATCAGTTGTGATTGACTCTAGGCAACTGAGCGATTGAATGAGCAGACCAACTTATTCTACTCTACAAATATACAAAAATCCATAAAAAAATAAATGTAAATTTTAAACATTATTGAATTTATTAACATTGGTCCAAAATAAAAACCATCAACCGATTTAATTACATAATCAAGAAATTTATTTCTTACATCCAACTTCATTTTTATGGAGCAATTTATTATATCAACAAAAGTCTAATAATATTCTCCAGGCCAAGAATGAGACACTATAAAAATTCGCATTATAATACTTTAATAAATGTTGGAAAAGCTAATAAACTCGAAATTTATATCACTATTTATTATATTTTGCAGACGTATAGAAGCAGTTTGCAACAACGCTATATTTGCGGTTTGTACCACACCAATGCTTGATATAAATATGAAACATTTCCCTAAGGAATGTGTGTCTCAATTTTATTAAAGTACAAGGAGGAATATACACGCTAGTCGTGTAACAGCCATGTGCAAATGTGTGCATTATGAATGAAATTTGGCGCAAACTGCGAAACATCATCGCTCTTGGCACGGTTTACTTTAGAGCAGAGTAGTGTCGTGTTTTGTTGGCATTCATGCGTGGATGTCACCAACTTTTAAAAGAGTCTTCAAATGTCAGTCAAAATTGACTAAGTAAAATGGGATACGTCAGGACTTTTTATTAATAGAACGATAACGAAAGCATTTGTTATTTTCTAAGTACAAAGTTGCAAATTAAATCTTATCGGAAGAGCATAATAGTAAGAAAAATATTTACTTTGTATCAAAAGTCAACGCTATCTAAGTGACAACACTTTACAAATGCTGAAGAAGATATACTTCAGTGAGAACAAGTATGAAATGCATCTCTGTAACAAATCGTACTACTGTGAACCGCTATAAAAATTCCAAAAACGCCGGTAACGGATAAACATGATGTTGCTTATAAATTAAACTCGTGCGGTTATAGGAACTAAAAATACCCTGTATTTATTTTATGCAAGCAATAAGAAAGGGCGAGGAATTTCTTATGTGGGAGAATTTTCTGACGACTGTTGCTAGAACACTATTAGTAGAATATGCGCTTAATTTAAAGAAATAATTTATGTATTTCGGGAAATTTTCTAGTTGACTGATGAGGAAGGAAGACATAAACTGAATGACAACTTAATTGGCTTAATGGCCATCGAAAATATCTTACAAAGATAATATTTATTCACAGAATTTAATTTTCCTAGTTATTAATTTAATTTTAATCTAATTAATTTGTGAACTTGTTAAGTAATTTCGCTTTATTTTTGTTTCAGGTAAGACTCACCATTTCAAACTAAAAGGGTGTAAGTTAAACTAGAAAGAAGTAAAACTACATGATGAAATAAAGAATTTATGAGGCAACATCGTTTGCACAGAGATATGAGTTGGATAGCGTTAACACTTTTCTCATTTTCTCATCTTCGATACCAACTCACGTGTAGCTCACATATCTGTGCTGTTATCACTTTGAGACATGTTGCTCTCCTCACAGCTTGCAAAGAATTCGGAAGTGTGAGATCACCTCAAAGTTGTGTAACTTTTTATCGCATATTAGAAATTCTACAAGCCGCATTTTTGCACTTTTACACTTTAACGCGTTTATCGCTTCAACACGTTTCATATAATTCGTCCTGGCGCCTTTCGATCCTTGTTCTTTTGTATATTTTCTTGTCTTCTAGGATGTGTCCTTGTCTCTTTGTAGCGTTGGTGGCAATAACTTTTTGATGAAAAAAAGGGATCTAGGTGTTGGAAAGAATCGAGGATGTTTTTAGGAGGGAAAATGATGGAAGACAAGCGCGTGCTTCCAAATAGAATTCCTCCTTGCAAAGAACGTTAAAAAGACTCCTTTTTCTTTTGCTGCCGTGACCGACCGCTGGCAACTCGCTTTCTCGATTCGAACTTTATGCGCGTTTTTATAGCCGCCTGGGTTCTAAATGCAAAAAGGGATATGGATGCATGTGTTGTGATGTACGTTGCTAGTTTTGCCGATCAGCAACCATAACTTTTTTCTCATCGTCGAGTGTATATAACTCCAGAATTCAACGAGGCGAATCATACGACACAACATATTAAAACTGCTGCTTTGCTAATCGAAAGTTTTGCACAAAATTTGCTAAAAAACATCTGCAGATGTACCATAATAAATCAATACAGTATTTCACAATAATTGATTTCTGATAAGGAGGCCATAAGGTCCCTATCTTTTTACATTTAAAAAATGATATAACTCATTTCCTACATGAGAGGATGTCACCGATAAATCACATTTTTACTGCACGTTCATCCGCAAGAGCCGAATTTACGATTATGCGTAGTATGCGCATTACTTGGCGCAATTGGAAGTTTTCCAAGATGTTTATCTATGGAATTATTGCTCGACGAGACTGTTGAATGCGTGTTTCAAGATCTCCACTTAATTAATCGCGGTCGTTGGTTGTGGTTGCAAAGGCAGCATACATTTTGTCAACGTTTAGGTCCTACATTTCTCAGTACTATTGCAAACAATTGCAAATTGTACCAAAGGGAAGTGTTTTCTTCTTCCTGCAAAGATCAATTTACATTCATTTTGAATAAGTTTCTGATCATCGTAGGTCGACAAACTCAAAAGCACCTTTGTTATCTTTAACCCAGCCAATCTTTATGTATCTTTGGATTTAACTTAATATATATATTCAAGTTTCTGCATCGCATAGAATTTCTTATGCTCATGCAAAGCTATTTCCGATCACAAGACACGTTCCTTGTCCAAGCGAGTCTACCCACAGCTGTAGATAACAGATGACCAAGCCTTGTTCCGGCGTGGACTTTGCTGCTTTACTGGAATTAGGGTGCTGATACTAAGGAAACACCAGCACATGATAAGAATAACGAAGAGACACTACGAGGGATATGAGTTGGAAGACTGAATTGACTTGGGGAATCGGATCAGGACCTTTAAACAGTATTAAAATGGACGCTGAATAATAAGATACGAGAAGGTATCATGAAGCCAATTCGTTAATCTTCGGAAATGTCAATTATCCTTGAAATAAATAAGTGTTTTTCTTCCTTTCTATTGAGTGTCACTTTACATTGCTCTATATATTTGTTGAAATATTGATGTCGAACGCAAGGTACTACCGTTCCTCTTGTTGATAAATCAATGGCTTAAACTACTCACAAGTAAGTTTTCCCTGTTGGTATCGAACTGTGCCAAATGCAGTTGCAAACAGATGACTATGACATATAACTGTTATTCCGTTCGCTTTTCCTGTGTATATGAATTTCCACAATATGGCACCGAGTGTGTTCAGTGGTCATTTGCTTTGTCCTAGCACCTCATACATTTGTCCTGGTTTCACATAAATTCTCATAAAACATCACATGAGTTGCGAAGGGGTATGTACCAAAAAATAATTCAAGTTTAATTTTCAAATTGTTAATGTATAGAAGAACTTAGAAAAGGAGATTAGTAAAGTTGTAACTGTTAAAAGTTTAAGTTTGCTGCTGTTTCAAATCATAATCTTCTTACGACAAAGTATAAGCCAAGACAATAAAACGAATCATTCCAACAAATCACTCCCTTCTTCAAGTAGTCGTTTTACGAAGGGTTGTTAAGCCATTACGTTACGTTTCTTGATATATCTTTAGTTATCATCTCTTCTGGATGTAGATGAGGCAGGGCAACTAAGGGTTATTATTATGACTGTTTTGACTTTTGCAATGACTCTTTTATTCAGTGTTTCGGCTTATTTTCCGCGATAAAAAAACTTTTGGCAATAGGATTTCAGAAATGTATATTCATTCTTATTATGGAAGGCATTTAAATATTTTTGGAAAGGAAGCCTCACTTAAAAATTCCATTTTACAATTGCTTCTCATTTATCTAAATAGAAAGTTCCGCATGTATGTGAAAATGAACGCACGCTGCAATGTAGTAAATATCTGAAGGAATCGGAATGTGGGAGCGGCTCGAACAAGAGAGCAACAGAATCTTGCAGCGGCATCGTTTAATTAATTAATCGGAAAAATATTATATCGGCCGGCAACAGTTCAGGACGATGGACATGTACAAAGCGCCGCGTGCCGTTCCTTCCTTCGTTCCTCTTTTGCCTTCAAGCTGCTATAGCAATTTGTCTGCTTCATGTATCGGCTCGTAAACCCATGCATTTTATTACACATACGCAGCTTAAAAGTCGGTAAACTTGATTTAAGAGATTTTATATTAAACATAATTAAAAGTTTGAGGAATTATATTAAATCAATGTTTGCATTGTGGATTAAACGCTTTAATTTTCTGTCAGTGGTATAGTAGTGTATAGCAGGGGGATCCAAACTAATCCAAAGAACTATGTTCTACAACATTTTATTATGTCTATTTTGGTTTTCTATATAGCACTTAATCGTTATACCAATTTATAACACACTGAAAATAGTTTAAGGAATAGGAAGTGTTTAAAGCTTTTGATATGAGACGAGTGATTGGACACCCAAATTCATATTGGCATGCTAGAACTAAAACTGCAGAAGGAAAATATTAGATATGCGGTTATGCTATAACAATGGCGCCATAACAAACGATTAATTGGAGACTACCTTCAGGAAACAACTATGTAGTTTCATATATTATTGCGACATGGCAGTAATAACTGAGGAATTGCGAAATGAAACCGGTACATATGAGTAGGAAAAACATTAAAGTTGTCGCCGACGGTTCGTCATAATTTAGGTCTATTTAATACTGTAATGCCACTGAATAATTCAACAATGGATATGTGTTTATAGCTCGAGGAGACTATCAGATTGTAGAACTAGAAAGTAAAAAAAAACTCAAGACTTGCAAGTACGATTTAAATTGTTATAGAAATTTATATAAATATTTTATATTTATTTTCCAATGCTATCTTAGTAAGTAGGATTTTCGATTTCTGAGAAAGTAAATAATTACTACATTTTATATATTTCTCATTTTCAAAACAAAATATAAATAAAATCAATGTTTCCTTATCGTTTTCCTTTCCTTTGGCTTGTTATATTCTTAAATAGTTAAGCCTCCTAATTGCCTTATTAATTAAAATCCTCAATTTCTCCAAAGATAAGCTAACAAATCGGACGTTCATGTTAATTGCTTTTAATTATTTTTTTATTAATGAGCTCGAAATAGTGTTGGTTGGTAAACCTTACAGATAGTTTCATCACCTACATTAGTTCCACTTTTTCCTGAATGTCCTTTAGCGACATGAAGTAGTTTTACAGTGAAGATTAGTATCGCTGGCTTGTAAGCGTGAGCACAGAGATAACGATCTTTTTATGAGGCTTATATACACACATCAGTATCTGAACGCGTACGCGTATGATAAATGTCCTCGTAATTGGCGTTTCATTAGTGTAAACTCGCCGCATGGTGATAACAGTTGTCTATTATTCTCTCACTGCAGATGAGTGCAGAGTAAACGTATGTTACATCTTTCTGTGAGTTATACGACATCGGTTTGTGATGGTGGAATATAGTCATTACTCCTTAACGTTGGGTTAGCCTATGCAATGTCACAATCAGATGCAGATGCAGAATAATGAAAGACGACGCTTAATTCTATTCAATGTAGATGGAAATCTTTTAACATATTTTTTTTAATATGGGGGTTTAAATTGGTATTTAGGGGGTGATATGCATACTGCATTAGACGGATTGTCAAAAACTTTTATGTGAGACTACAATGGTTTGTCTAGTTTAATCCGAAACAAAAAAAGTCAGCGGTTTCAGCTTCACACCTCTATCGATTTACGACTTCACTTTATCCTTGTTCTTATCCTTTTATTGCTTTTACTTCGATTGTTTTTCTGGACCTTTAGTAATGTAACAACTCCTATCGCTTGTCGAAACTTTTAAGTGGGAAAACACGAGTTCTTTCGCAGGAAATGATCAGTTTTCATTTGATTTTTGATTATGAAATTATCTTTTTAAAGGAAACAAATTACATTATTGACCAGAAAAGATTAAATTATTTGGAGCTTTATTAATGGATTTTCAATCATTTGTTTTAACCTTTTTTGTTGTCACATACCAAATCTTTATCCGCCTATTTGTAAATGTATTGAGCACATAAAGTAATTAATCAATAGCCATTGAAAACCGGACGTTTCAATGGTGTAACGCTACAATTGTAAACATTTTGGATGCAAATATATTAACACGGGTTATTAAGTATCCTGAAGTATACATTGATTTTGAATTTCATTTGTTATGGTGTAAATGAACTTATTTGTTATTACTGTGCGTTTTTTAATTTTCTGAAATATGTGATGGATTATTTTTCAAAAATTTAATTAAGCTGACACCATTGACATTTACTAATTGGATTTCATCAAAAGTAATGATCACAATATGAGCAGTCAAAATTTTAATAAATAATGGTAAAATAAATATTTTAACGAATTGAAAAAAGAATCAATTTGTTTAACAAATTTTGGGAGTTAAAATTTATTTCCCATATTTATTTTCCTCGTGCTTGGTGATATATTTCATTACCAGCATCATGACGTTGAACGAATTATAAATTTGAATTCCAAAGCTGGCAAATGTAAAAGGCCTTTGATGTTTGAACCTGTGTTATTTGTCTACGACGTGGCGTCGTGAGGCGAAACGACGCTTCTAAAAGAACAAACAAAGCTCTGTGCGTTCCCTTCTTGCAAAAATAAACTCGGCTGTGTGCTGATATATTTCTAAATAGATATAATACGGACTTACATGATACCATGTACGTCTTGCAATCTATTGTTGCATAATATTGATTGGTAAATTGGTTGCTTATTTTCTTCAATATTCTCAATTATTAAAATACTCTTTTGAAGCTTCTCTTGTCAATAGAAGATTTAAAATTGACAATATTAAAGCGACTTTTTCTTTAGAAAATCTTAAAGTAAAAAGTTTCTAATTAAAATAAAGTTTCAAAATTGAAAGTTTCGGAAGAAAGAAACTGATGTCAATTTACGAGAATCAGTATAGACATGGAACATGCTTAGCTATACAATTGGATTGAATTGCATTAAATTCTAGGATCATTAAAGCAAGAAACTAAGTCACGACGCATGAACATTGCAACTCCGGCGGTCTGAGTATACATCTTAAGAATTTTTAAGAAGGACCTTGCGCAGGACTGCATTCAATACTTTCTTGTGATTCTAGATGGTTTCAGTTATCTTGCATGTTGCTTGCTACCATTGTTCTTCTGAAGTAATACAAACAAAAACAAGTCATTAACAATGTTGCTTTTCTACAATTGTCAGGATGCGACATGTAAATATTTCGAAATCCAAACGTTTGAACAGAAATCTATTTCTGATCTTAATTTTTTATCTATTTTTTTTTTTTGGAGGAACGGTAACTTTTCAATTAACAGTTTGTATTTTAATTCATTCAATTTAAGTAAAATTATTGCCATTAAACGGTTCTAATTTACGTACTTCCACAGTACATCAACATCGATAATAAGCTGGTAGTTTACAAGAACTTCAACATAGTTAATGTGATCGCTTTACATACTTAGCGAATTCCCACTTGATTTTCCGTAGGTTTCCATTAGTAAATGGGACCTCATTATCAAAGGCTTCATGACAAACCCTTAGGGACATATTTCAAGCCATATGATGCATATGATAACATTAACGAAAATTAAGTCACACATGACCATGCAATATATAATTTTATTACTCTGCGGAGTTGTACATTTTAATCCATTTCATAATTAATTACTATAAGAACAACCAATTTCTGTTTCAAATTGAAATCACATGTACAGTCTCTCTGTGGGGTAAAGGAATTATGAAGATGATTTGATGAATATTAAATCCCCAAAAGTTAGCAGACAGCACGTATACGTCTGCAGAAGAGTTGGAACCTCTAGGCATCTGCGTCATAGACCACGTGAACAATATAAGCATAAGCACAATATTAGTGTACTACAGTAGATGGCTGTATAGTATACGCTTAGAACTTATATACCCATATTGGTAACCTTTCGTTTTCCAATCCTACCTACATTCCAGACATCAGACTTAGTCAGACGTCCTTCAGGTTAGAGTAAAAATACTTGAAACGACATGGAAGTGGAACAAGCAACGTGTGTGCACACTTCATTCGGCTCCGATAGTGACATTGATATGGTGGCTCTTGTAACGACGCTGCCACTTGTCTCGCCGCCTCCATGTGACACATCCACTCGCAGCCGTCTCTCTAGATGACACTTTGGAATAAAGAAGAAATGCCAGTCCCTTGCCACTGCAAGATTTCCTTAAGCAATTCCCACAATGCATTATTTCATAATATATTATTAAATTGCAAATTGTAATTACAATTATTATTGATTTCTTGCCTTCTTATAAAACCATGTGCTCTTTAAAACCCTAAGTTATCTATCAACTTTAAAACGTCTCGAAGACATCCTATTTCAATAGATTCTCAACCGCCGAGGTTGAATCCATCAACGATTGCAGCGCAGAGTTGGAAATCGAATACCCAGCAAACATAATGCACAAAGTGAATTGATTGTCTAATATTTGCTGATCGATGATGTGCGCTAGCTAGATATGCGTGTTGGAGAGTACAATACAATCATTTTATGTCGCTCAATATTTGTTTTGTTCTTGGGAAGAATGACATGGGGTTACAACCGCATCAGATTTCCTTACAAAACTGTTATTGGATTTTCAAATAATGATTGAAAATCACGTTACCAGAAACTGTAATTGAGAAACAATTTCAATTTCTTCCTTATAATCGTTGCTAATTCTATAGCAGATATTTTAAATTCCATTTAACCTCCATATTTAATTTCGTAAATGAAAACAGATACAACGTGTGTGGAGTTGCTATTGCCATTCAAGCTTAGTGCGTAGTAAAGAGGCACTGCAAACATCCCTACACGGTATGCTGCATACGACCGCCATCAGCAATGATTAATGTCCTATTTATGTCGGCGGATAAGTAAACCTTGACACTTTCGAGTAATTAAGCGAACGGAATTATTTTCAACTGCGAAAGCAGCGACGTTTTGCTCTACCAAGAATATCTCAACAACTGCTGAATTGTAGGAGGAGTAGGATATATATCGTCCTAATATTTCAATTTTAATTTATGGTATTTACCGTATGCTTTTATTTGATTTGTGCAAATACAGGGTGTGACGAAATTAAAAGTGATTTAAATTAAATTTGATTTAATTTTCTCTTCTTCTGTGGCATGATAAGTTGTAATTGCCATTGTCACCGGCGCCTTCACATCTGATGTGTGATCAGTTGTTAAGTAGAATCGAAATAGAACAAAGTTGTTTCTAAACTATTAACTATCACAGAAAAACTCAGGATCAAGTGGGTCAGATTTGTAATAGTCTCGCTGCTGAGAATGTACTGGGTCTTGCTGAGGTGGTGCAACTACAACATTGTACAAATAATCTCCTATGTATCCAAATCTAAGAAAGAAGGCATACAAAGTCCGTGGTGGGTATACCATTCTGCGAATAATTGGAGCCATTACTCTAACCAACATCGTCCTAATATTTTCTGCATCACTTTTCTCCTCAAATGTTGAAGACTCGTCTTCCAAATGTCGACGTATCCGTTCCCCAATAATTTTAACTCGTGGTATTATGAAAGCTATATTTATCTCCAGATTAAACGAAGAAAGAGCTACCAGAACACCATATAGTGAACCAAGTGGGATAGTTTCAATAACCGATTTGTTTAAGATGGCCTTGCTAAGCACCCGAGTAACTCTCGTTTGAATATTGTTCGTACTACTATTATAAATCTTACATATATGAACAATCATTTGAGCAGCGAAATCTCTTACTTCCCAATGATTTCCATCTGCATAAGACACACATAATCTATTTGACACTATACACGTGATATCGGATGGAATCAAGAAATGAAGATAATTCAGCAAATCCAAATGTGGGTTGTCCAATAAGGCTTTCATAACTTTCAAAATGTTATACAATTGAAATATATGCTTCTGCGCGATATTTACTCTCACTCCCTCGAGTATAAAAGTGCATAAACGTGGTATTATTGTTTGAATACCTACTGCCCTAGACATACAATCGATTGCAATTATTCTTGTGCCTTCATCTTTCGCCACGCATCCTTCAATAATTATTTTGTAATACATTTGTTCCAGCGGTGACATTTCCAGCGACGTCGTATACACCTCACTTTGCCCTTTCTTGAGTTTCTCAACGGGATCGTATGCTTCCAACATTTGTAATTCGTAATCCAGTAGTGGAGGATTTACAGCAGTGCTTGGCTGTTCTCCGTCAATTGCAAGCCAATGCGTTTTTAGAGTAACCTTAAGTTGTTCTTCTAATTCCGCTCTTCTTATAAATTGTTTTAAATTTATTTCGGGTTCTAAAGTGTTTATCTGCATGCTGTCACCCGATGTTTGGCCAAACATATCAAGATGCGTCGATTTAAAACTATATTGCGGTGATTGATTAACTAGTCTTAAAGCACCATCAATGTCTGCAGGTAGTAAATCCGTACGTTTTCCATGGTACATGAATTGAATAGCACTTTTAATCAAACCATTTATACTTTGAGTTATATATTCTGCTAACATTTGGGCTGCTCTTTCCGATAAATATGAGATACCTATCGTTTCTGCGAGTTCGTTGATTGATTCTGTTGGAATTTGTATATAATATACCATTTCCATTAGTTCACAGATTATTCTAATATCTTTCGAATTTTAGAAGATTTAACATTTGACATTAACTATTTTGTTTTGTTTTTTTCAGTATTTAAAAAACCACGGTAGCTTAGATGTTATTTATGTTAAATGATAAAATCTCTCACACCTTCGATTTTGTTACGCGGTGTATATATGACTTTATAAAAGCAGTGCGTAAAATTAACGTTTCCACACACTTCTAAATTAAAAAAGACTTTAACATTATTTTAATTACAGTTAATATAGAAGTATATTTATATGTTCTTATTATTCAGTTAACTATCTCCAATTCTTGCATGGCTATATATTACAACGTTGATTATTGATAACTTAATTATCTTTATATTCTTGTCTGGACTTGTGTCTTCTTCATCTCATGAATGAATGAATGACTTAATCGTGGCTGCAATTTCAATGATGATTATTGCTTCGAATTAAGTCCCTGTCGTATATTTTATACTTACGATTAATATAAATACTTATAGCAACACGTATTATAACTTGCATGCTTTCATGAATATGAAATGCCCTACGAAAGCATCAGTTACGATAAATAAGATCTGACGTTATTTCTCGTCTTAAGACAAGAGAGTACGAGTAAAGAGATGTGAACGTAGGTGGGCAATTAAAAAAACATCATAAAGAAAATTACCAACCCACGACTTTGGATTGCCGTTTATTAAATATAAAAAAAAGAATTAATATTAAAACAACTTACAAGAGTTGCATTGGATTTTATCTCATTTATTATATTAATAAATTAATTTCTGTTTTAAGTAAAACTTTATTTTCAAACTTTTAATAAAGTGTTTTTAAAAGCTTTTGAAATTTTGCTTCATTCTAGAAACAATATTATAAAACTTTTGTTGTAAACTTTTAATATACAAAGCAAAATAAAAAATGCTGTTCATGTTTTTGTCTTTCCTCATGTTTTTGAATTTTCCAGTTTATTATGCGGTTGCTAGATATTAGTTGGTATTCTTTTAGAAAGCTTTTAGTGATCGGTTAATTACAAAGTTTAAAGAGGCGCAACTTCATCTTTCTATTTTTTATCCAAGATGATTTCTTTCAAGCCGTGTGCGCACTTCTTTAAATAAGTTTAGCTTTAGCGAAAATCTCTTCATCCATAAAAGCGATGCATGAATTACATAAACAAATGCGATTCATTAAAGCGACACCTCGAGAAAGCATTAATTAAATTTAGCCAGTGAGCTATTTAAATACGAAGCGGCAACGGCTTGTTTTTAAGCAACTACGTGTAGATACATTTGTTCAATTAAAAATAGCAAAAAAAGGCAATCAATTTAAATATGTTGGTAATAAGTGCATCAGACTTAAGGAGAAAAACAGCTCGGAGAAATAAATTAATACGATGGCTTTACGTTGCGAAGGCGAGACTATTCTCGCTTCATTAATTTACTTGAAACCTTAATGCGAGAAAATTAAAATTTAAATCTGTTTGCTTAGGATCTCATTTTTTATAAGATTTAATCGAGTTAAAATCCTTTTGCTATGAAACTTAAATTTGACATTTAGCAAATAATGGACCCTTTTGATATTTTATTAAGATGTTTCAGTTTTAAAGGAAAACTACTAACATAAACAATTTACTTTATAAATCATAAACAATTAACTGACAAACACTACATTTATCTTTCAAGACGGAAGTTATTCTGCTACTTTTACAAATATTTAGAATACCCATTCGGTAGTTGAATAATATTGTTGATTTCTTTGGCTAAGTCTAGCTTGTCTAGGTACTGGCTCTTTGCAAAGTTTATTCGTTGTAGAATTTGTTTTCGTTTCGACTTATATTATGCATGCGACGGAAAATTGCGAGAAAACATTTAATGTCTGGAAGCATAAATATTTTGATTCGGTAGCGATGGTTGACTTTATGCAAATGTATAACTGCGAGGCTTACTGAACATTAACGAAACTGAATCATAACGCACATACGCTTAATGGAAAATTGCAAATTTAAATTCAAAATACATATATAATTTACATAAAAACTTTTGAATCAACAGGATCCCTTCATAATATACTGCTATTTCGATTAGCAATTTTAGTTTTGTACACTTGAAAATACAAACGCAATTTGTTTTATTTATATGGGATGGTCATTAAATAGTATGAAACTAGTAAAATTATCCTTCATTTTCACGGTTGAGAACTAATTTTCCATTACTCAAGTTATTTAATTAATTCTGGGGAATTTTTGTTTAACAATAATGTATCTTAAGTTGCTTATACAATTGAGTCACGTAGTTTGCGATCTTTAATAATTACACGGTATAATGTTCAAATGGTGGGAAAACTAGAAAAATTTACATGACGTATTCATATTGCAGTATAGTACACAAATTCTTCGATATATAAATATTCAGCAGATTCTAGTGCATAGAAGGAAAGATTATTTCCATATCAAGTCGTAAATAATGTTTAGTGTGAAACATTCAGCAATCTTCAACTTTCAACCAGTTTCTTCACACAGTCGCAAATAAGTAAATCCGTTTCTTTGCATTTGATGGGCATAGCATTTTCTTATCAATATGAAAATAAAATAAGGCAATAAAATAAAATATCCAAAGTAGCACCAAGGTCTGTTCAGTTTTATCTTCGTATAAGAAAAGTCATGTGTTTTTCTCACACTATATGCATATAATTCTTGTAAAATAAAGAAAACCGCCAAACAAAAAGAAGTCTTAAAAACGGTTTGAAGCTGTATCTTTGATGTCTTCAATTTTTTGTTTAGTAAATATTCGTGTGATGTGTTTTTATTTGATTATTTCTTGTATGATATTTATAGGCCGACGGTACTTGTATACATATGAGGTGTCTGTCTCTGCATTTCTCTGATATGATCATTATACAGATAATTCAATGGAATCATAAAAAGGGGAATGTGCTGATCTATGTCGTAATCGATTGTTGCTTTTATGATGGTTTTACGACTATTTTTTTAATTGAATTAACAAAGGCTTAATGTAAAAAAATCTTTAATAGTTAAATTAAATGAAAATTTATTCCAAGTAAATTTTAAATCAAAATGTTTTAGGCACATACACTAATTTGTGATCATTTACCTTCTGTTTGTAATCGAATATGTTTCAGTACTTTGTGTCTTCTTTGATTTTTTATACCCGAGTGAAAAGCCAACATAAAGCTTCATGTTAATAGTACGATCAATGAAAAGGCTAAATAGCTTTGTTACTGGT
>JASKGN010026926.1:0-10500 GCA_030556245.1 Falagria sp. GC000072 | reverse complement strand
TACTTTAAATATAAGACAAAATCCATAATGTTAGTTTGTAACAGGATGATAGTGAAAAATTATTATCGTTTCCACATAGTAAATTTCCCGAAGCTACGATACACGATCATAATATTCACACGCATTAACAACATTAACAACAATAACAGCAAGTTTAGTAGCGTCGACAGGAAGACAATATGCTAGGAAAAATATTATGAAAAGAATAAAAAAGTTTTATGAATGTATGCAGCATGCATTTAAATGACCGTCATTATACAAATTTATTTGTTTAATCTGTAGTTTATTCGGCCTGTGACTATCATTTATAATAATATTTACCAACTCATCCATAAAATACTTCGTTATTCAGTAAATGCGTATAGCCGTGAATAATAACAATATAAATAACATAACAATGTCTGCGCATCGGCGATAAATTGTGTCTTGTTTTCCAACAATAATAACAAAATTATTATTATTTTAATCGAATAAATACTAATATGAATAATCGAATAAGTAATGTTAAAATACGAGGACGTATAATTAATTAAAAGAAGACACTTCAGAAATAAAAAGTCATTATTATTGATGGCAGAAAGCAAATTGGAATTGATAATTGAATTGAAAATGACAATTTATGTGTGATGCACACAACACACGTATGTCGTAATAATAACAATGATAAGGGCATGGTCTCGAATGGGGAATGTGGGATGAATGTACACACATTTTTAATTACTGACGTTAGCTTGATGGTTTTTGATGGTCGTAAAGTAATAATAATAAAATGAGAGCAAAAGAAAAATACCATAAACATAAAAATACCCTTTGCCTTGTTACGTCCTATTTGGGAAAATGATATAAACGGAAGTGAGGTTCATGTTACTCAAATAAAGTTAAATTACCAGTCAGGGTAATAAAATTAATTAAATGAAATTTATTCAGTTTAATTTACTGTTATCAATAATAAATTAGATTTTATTTCTAATTTATAGAAAATAAACATTTAAGTTAATATGACTTAAGTATTAAACTTACATTTATGTAGAATTTTATTCCAATCTGTAACACATCACAAAGAACTTCTATAAAACACAGGTATTAAATATCCAACTAATTAACACCTTTGTAAATAATATTACGCTTTATAATATTTAACAAAATGTTTCATAAAACGTTTAAGTTCTTCAACGATCGCGGTTGAACTATTTACACAAAGCAACTTTATACCTGCACATTGCACAAAGCAATAACAAAAGAGAGTTGAAAAATAAACTCCAAAATTCCACAAACATCAAGTCGTCATCTTTTGACATAAAACTGAACCATTTCAAAAATTATTAACTTCAAAATTAATTAAAATGCCATTACAATTAGACTAAATCAAAATTCTTATAGATATCATACAAATTAACATTATACCAATACGAAACGTTATAATTCGTTTGAGACATGAATCGAACAAATGAAGAAAGTTTCGACTCTAATTTCTGGTGTAATTTCCATCGAATTAAAGTTGTATGACGCGTGGTGGAAAAGGAAAATCCCTTTTTCGATTCCCAGCAAATCGGCAGCTTTTATAATACAAATCAGATATCGCCGAATCAGATATTACAGACATCGCCTTCGCGAGCACGAATACTGAGAAAAGGCACGATATAATGTTTGTTCTTTTGCAGCTTTTCCATTCGCCTCGATTTCGCAAGCAAATGGCAACAATCGCAACTAAAATAAACAAAATTAGCTCTCTCGGTACTTCCACGCGCTGGCGCGTTTATCAAGATGAATTTATTTAAATTCAAAACTTTTGCAATATGCTGTCGACTGTGATGCAAGCTGTGATTGTGATAATGGAGCGAAGGGAATCCAGGATATTTCGCGTTTATTTGCGTCGGTGGTGGATGAAACAAACAAATAGAATCGAGCATCTACATGAACTAGGTATTTCGGGTCGATCTCTTCATATGCTTCGAGGGATGCTTTGAGCTTCAGACGAGCCCTAGAGCTGAGAGATAGATAGATGTTGGTGTATGCAGTAAGTAATGGCATATTGGAGGATGAGGATGGGTATTACTATGTTTGTTCAAGTTCTTGCGGTTCCAATGTGTTTACTTACATGCTAGTGTGAATGTGTGTTCATGCTTGGGTGCTTTGTGTTCTAGTTGCACTGTTCATGTGCTTACGTAAATTATTACTAACATACCGCAACAATAAGCAAATTAGTATGGCTGAATGGAATTGTGGTCAGCTACGTGTTTGCTTCCACTTCCGTATACTTACTACTAAACTATTACCTAGTACTACGAATTTTATATTTTTTACTCTTCTTTTTTTATGTCGTTGGAAATTATGATGTAACTACCAAATTTACTGTTGGAGTAAATTTATTTCCATCCGGAAAGATTAAATAATCAGAAGGGATTCGTAATTAAAATGCCATTAGTCCATCGACTAGTAATTAAAGTTGACATGGTCCAAACAAAACTAGATAAATATCGTCAAGCGGGTCTAAATATTTAACTTTTCCAAAACATATAACACACATGGAAATTACTACGCACACATAATATGTATCCCAGTCAACAAAGTTGTGTATGGACGTGCACCAAAACTAAATACAAAACTATCTTGGTTTGTTTACCTAATTGCTTACAACGTGTGTGCGATATTTACTAACCTCACCGACGTATGTACAACTTTCTGCGTGGGCGGTATGAGGGCTCGTTCGACTAAATGAAATTTATGGTGAAAGCCACTTTTCGAATTCTATTTTGGTACCTTTTACAGAGTGCTATATATATGCTCCTTGTTTTATTTTTTTGTTGACTGGAAATGTTGTTTGTTTTATTTTAGTTCCAAACTACTGAAAATCGAAATTGGGATTTTTTTTTTGCTGAATTTTAAAGTTTCACAACAATGAACTTATAACCCTAGGGATAACCCTATATAATTTTTAATATGTATATAATTTGTAACATTATTGATATTCCATTAGTTGTTTGTTTTCTTCCCATTTGAAAATTCTTTATCTACATGATAAACATATGTAGACTTCAAAGTCCTTCTTCGGCACTTCATCTTCAGGCGTCAGCAAGGTAAACATGCGTCATGTACACAGCACGCGTCAGAAAATAATGTGTGAAAATTTATGTGACCCACGAGAGAAATAAGACGAACGCACTTCAGAAAATGTGCGACACTAACAAAAACGCTCCATTCCCCCCAACGAAAAA
Source organism: Falagria sp. GC000072 (assembly GCA_030556245.1). NCBI lineage: Eukaryota > Metazoa > Arthropoda > Insecta > Coleoptera > Staphylinidae > Falagria > Falagria sp. GC000072. The sequence continues at coordinate 7,285 of JASKGN010026926.1, read as the reverse complement.
CGACAGGATTAGATCCATTTTATGGCGTTTTTATGACAATTTTATACTTGCGCCAAAATTGTCGTTCGGAAAATTGGAATGGATGCAATTTAAATAAGCGAAACTTTTAGTTGTTAGATTGGACATCTTATCTGAGCAAGCAAATTTATATGAATTAATTCCGAAAGAATTTTAATTAAAATTTTGACTTTACGTTAGGAAATAATTTTGTCGCGGCGTTAACTTTTGCGGGTTGGGATGTTCGCGATACGAAGGAAATCACTGAACGTTCGTTCCCTATTGCGGTTGCTAAAAGTAAACATTTAGAAAGTTGGATTGCGTTAAATTTAAATTAAAGATAAATTGAAGGTAAATAAAGATGCGCTGTGCCTACCCTCGTTTCCTTCGCAAACTGTTGATTGCTGATTTCTGATATTTAAGTTTTTTAAAGAAATGCCAATAAAAGTTTAATAAATTAATTTATGTATTTCTGGAATTTATTGGATTGGTGGAAAGGTCAAAATGAAATTCCGGAAACACATAACATGTTTTCCCAAGTACCTCTAATTAATCAGCATATTTAGACAAGTCATTGCGTTAGAAAGCATGATAATACAAACTACACCTGTACAGGAATATATATCATTCCCAAAGGAGTAGTTGAGCGTGAAACTGTCTAATTCGAATGTGGTGGCATATCTCGCAACGAAAGCTTTCGTAAGTGTAGATCCCTGATAAACAACTGAAGCAGTATCAATGGTTCGAAATTAACTCATGCCTGTAGCAAATTCAGAGGCGGGCGTCCCGACGCCGACGCTAGCGCAGAAGCAAAAGGGTCTATTAGTCGACGCACACGTCCGACGCGGGTGAGCTTTTCCTTGCCACTAGTTTCCCGACTTTCTGGGACAATCGGCATCGTCTTGGAAGCTCTCTGGCCATTGGAGGAAGTTTGAATTCAAACATTCAAACAATTAATTATCAACTTAAGTTTTGGTGCAACCGCTTATGTAGTTGCTTTTCAGATCAAATAAACTTGTGGTTGTGGTTCTGGGGGAAACTTTTCGAGGGCTAGGAAATACATGTAATTAATAACTTACGAAACAATTTACTAATTTATTTGGATTGATTTCTTTGTTAATAAGTTGACACAATACACCCAATTCATAAGAAACAAGTACAAATGAGAATGAGTCGGATCGCATGCTGGAAAGTAACCAGATTTAGTGTTATTTATTCAAGACATTCGTGTTCACATGAATGCGAAAAACAATTTAAGGAAGGAATAATAACACCACGCCAAACAAACAGTGCCTACAAGCTCAGAAAGTTTTACAGAAAGTTTGCTGCTTAAGTCGGCGCATAATTGAAAACTAAAAAAGTTTCCAACTGCCTGACTTCCTTCGTTAACCTACTAGTAGTACAGTACATCGGCACGCCCTGGAAATTACTTATAATAAATGCCAAACATGCAATGTCACTAGCTTTTAATTATTGGAGAGTGAAGAACGAAGTTTGCTATAGCTTCTTGAGGGTTGTCAGAGACAAGTTCCGCAGTTATAACATTAACACGAGGTGTAGACTGTTAGGGGTGTCAAGTCGAAACGCAATTAAAACTCCCAAAAGATCATTCGCGCCAAGGAAAATTTTACGCCAAGAAATCCATTACGGAACGAGAGCCATTAACACCTGAACTCTCGTTTCCTCGACTATAAGAGATGTAGTATTCGAAACGATGACATCATTATTTCCATCGTCGTCGATTTTATTTTCATGGTCATAAAAACTCTTCTTTCTCACCGCAGCGTGTATAATAGGTGAAAGGCTGTGCCGCCTCCTCTGGGTTTTATGAAGTAACGAAATCCGCGCTGACTATAAAAACGGCAATTCGCAACGCATAAACATGCTGCACCCGACGACTATCTGACGACTTTTTCTCTTTGCTACTCGCTAGCGTGCGTTTTGTTTCAGGAATATGTTGATCATGATAGTCCTTGCAAAATGCAAATGGAAATGTGTTAGTGTTTTCGTTAGAGCACTGAATGAATCGCAATGCCCTCGTTCCTGGCTTTGTTCCACACGTCTATCTCAAACATTCACTAGTTTAACTTAAAATAAACATTTCAAATTAATTCCGCTATCTTGTTTTCCGTTTTCCTTTTTTTATCTCGTCGCTTGTCGCCGGGGAGATGTAAATACACGCGAAATATATTTTTGCTTTCGTCCATGCATCCCCTGGATGTCGGGATGAGTCGGTGCGCTTGGGGAGAAAACATTAGCGGGTTCTCTGTTATTATGCAAATGCGTACTGAGAACCCGAACGCGTGGTTGAATTTTTTTATGCGGCAGGCGCACGTCACACACTTTATCGCGAAAAATAGAATATTCAAGCTTTTACAGTTTTCACAAGGTGCGCTCGCTCGCTCAGCATGAAACGACCGGAGCCCACAACAAGGTCCCGGATGTTCCTACTTCTAGAAGGCACGCAGGAAGCGTCGTTTTCAATTAAGCGCCACACGTGCCATGGCCCGATGGAATTCCATCGGCTGCCAGGGAATAGGTAATGGGACATTCGTAAGGGTTATTGCCTACAGTTTATGCTAATTTTAGTCATTTTTATTACACCACCCTCTTCAACTTTCTTTCTTCTCATGAGTAACAATAACTGGAAACAACATCGTAAAAACTAACAAACAAAAACAACAACAACAATTTTGCGAAATTAATGATGACCCGATGAAACGTAACCGAGGCTGATGCTGGTTTAAACTTAACAATGTCCGTGGCAGGCTGAAATTTAACGATGACCTAGTAGCAAATGATGACCGACATGTGGGAACCTTAGTGCTTGCCATGACTGAAACCGTACTCCTTTCCACCTTTGTGACCTCCCTTCTTGCCATAATCTTCATGGTGGGCATGATGACTCTCGTGGCCTTTGTGTCCCTTGTGTCCTTTATGTTCCTCATCGTAATGTCCTTTGTCATGGTGTCCTTTCTTGCCGAAATGATCGTCATGGTATCCGCTCTTGTGGCTGCCTCCCTTCTTGTGCTTACCTTCCTTGGATCCATGATGACCATGGAACTCACCATGTTTGGAATGATGTCCACCCTTATGGTAGTCATCGTAGAACTTGTGTTCCTTATGGTAGTCGTCCTTGTGGGATTTGTGATGGTAACCAGTAGTTTTCTGGCCCTTCTTGTGTCCTTTCTTCTCGCCATGTTTACCTCCTTTGTGACTCTTACCAGAGGCATGATGCTCGCCGTAGTGTCCAGCTTCATCATGGTGACTCTTCTTGTGACCTCCTTTTTCTTCATGGTGACCAGCTTCGTGTTTCTTACCATGTTTGCCATGCTCACCTTTGTCATGGTGATGATCGGTTTTGTATCCCTTATCACCTTTGTGACCATGGGACTCGTGATGATCGCCATGGTGTTTATGCCCGCCGCCTTCTTCGTGACTGTGCTTATGACCGGAAGCAGCTACCGCGAGATCACCGTATTGCTGTTGCTCTGCAACTGCATCTTCTTCCTCGCGATAAACTCTAGCCGAGCACAATGCGATTGCAAGGCATAGACCGAAACACAATATAATCAATCTCATTGTGGTTGTGTGTTGCTAGCTACCACTATCGACCTATCGAGGTAGCGAACTGATTGCTTTCCGACGTTCGATCGTATTTATACCCACCCGCCCGACTTTCTTTGCTACGAATAGTTTTTGGGGTTTCCGCGAGATTAGTTCGAGTTAACGTTTTTTGCGGATTCGTGGTGCAGTAATATGTCGCATTCGCATTGTTCTTTTTTTTTCGTTCATCGAGCGCTCCAACACTGCACAGAATCGAGCGATTTCATTTTTATGTAATAATACAACTCCGGGTGTCTACTGCGAACCTCGATGCTTTCTCTAATTGCAGCCAGTGCTCGCGACGCTTGATTACACAGCGGTGTTGATTTACAACACGATTCTTTCACAAGAAGAGCGCAGCTACTCTTATTCCGTCGCGGTTCGAGGATCATTGTTGTGCAATAACCGTTTAAACTGCGATTTCATACTTTTCTGAGCAGAAACGAAAACGAAACATTTTTGCATCACTTACTGTTACATTGTTTTTGTACGATGGCGGCGAGCATGTTAACTCGAGCAGCAAAGATGCTGCAACTGGTGCAAGTGCAAGAACTTTGCGCGCGCATGTATAATGCCCTAGCGTTAATGTTCTCATTAAGGCTCTCGCCATTCCTGCATTAATTTGAAAAGCTAACGGATATAATAAGAGTTTCTTGTGGGGCAATGTAAAAGAATGCGCATCTTGCCAACCTAGTTAGTTAGTCTGTTGTCTCCATCTTCGTTGCGAGAGGGTAGTTTAAGTGGAAGCTATTTTGCCAGCGTTAAAAAGGTTAATTAATCTCTTTTAGCATGCAAACCACATTATTCTTTTACCCTTTTAATGCAGTCCGTCCCTGTTTCGAGCGTCGCGGTGCTATTTTATAACTTTAACGAAGCATATCATGACAACATTTCCATATAAAACGTGGTGTTGAAGCGTCCTATTTGGGTCTTCCTTCGCGCTTATGTCTTCTTCCTTGCTTGACACTGTCAGCCTTGCTATGCTCCACATGGTTGACATTATATACATAGGATAGATATACACTGTACTCTTATATACAAACAGTTTCTATAAAAGCATTTGTAACATTAGAAGAATTGTTAAGGAAATCTTTGAAGTTTTTGGAATTTTTTAGAATTCCTGCAAATATTCTACTTATGCAAATTTTGCAAAAACAAAAGACAATTTAAAATTTTAATTTTTTTTTGTTTTGTATAAACAACCTATATAAATTTAGTTAAGCAAGTGCCATTTTATAACTGTCGCCTTAGTATACAGAAATTATTCTTCATCCTGGCTATTAGTTTAGTTCAGCCTAGGTTGAGTCAAAGGTTAATGTTTGAAGATGGACTGACTTCACTTCTATTTTGCAGGAATAAAACACTGAGTAGGACACCTAATGCTTTCATTGTAATTTGTAGCGTGTTAGCATATAGCGAGTGGAAAACTTTTACGCCTAGATGTGTTGCGGTCGATGGCAAAGTACGGTAAAATGCATTTTCTGCGGGCAGATAGTCGGAACCTTCTGACTCTTAATTATCAACATGTCTGCCATTTGCTAAACTACACGACAAACTCGTTACGATACGCTTGCATGTTTACTACTTCAATAATATCTAATATTAACAACGTATTTGTAGTTTAAATGTGGTTTTTATGTTGGTATTAACGACTTCATATATGGGTTAAATTATGACATAGATTTTAAATACAAAATAAAAAAATATTTTTTTGAAATCATTAATGTAGCATATTAACGATTTTCTACGCTAGCGCCACCACCAAAATTCTAGCCAAAATTTAATTTAATTATAATCAAAAAGGTCTTTAGAGAATTGAATAAATTTAGATTTTGATATTAGACAAGTCGAATTGTAAGTCTCTTACGTATAAGCATGTTTATTCGTTTTAATCCTAGATATACACTCGCGGCCTAGTAAATGAACATTGTATGTCAAAACAACTATTAGTTCACATTGTTGGGGGTGCAAGAGTTAGGTGTAGTTGCATATAACCAGCGGCGGGACTGCCACACGATATTAATACATAATCAGTACGTTAGACGTGATCGCGTTATGCTCCACATTAATTAATACACAATATGCATACTCATACCAGATTGTCTATATGTATGCAGATTGTAGATACTACGATAACTACGCAAAGTACACTAGGGATAGAAATTGCGAGTGGTGGGAAAGTTACGATATATTCCTGTGCCTTCCTAGAGAAACAACTTGATTTAATTTTGTTTGTATGCTTCTGATTATTATTGACATTGTTTGGTTTTGCACGGGGATGCAATTTATAATGGATTATATAAAGCTTGAAATTGATGACTGGTAACATTAATTTTTGATGAATTTAATCGAATTACTAATCAAGCAAAAGAAAGAAAAGGATGATTAAATTAAAATTATCAATAGTTGACTAGGCATTAATTTAATTTAAGTATATAGCAATTACTTCTAATGTATTACTATTTTAGGAATAAAAGGTTAGGCTAAGTTAATTTTAGTTATAAATGTGTGGAGATAACTAGAACTTCTCCACTTCCAAATAGATTATAGCTTTGTGCCTAAGCAATGTTATAATTTATTACTCAATAAGTCTGCCGTCAAAATAGTTATGACATTAATAAGATTATAGGCTTTCGTCCTTAGGGATGAACTAAAATCATCAATTATTGATTCAAGTTGAATTACCAACTCAATCAAAAATATTCTGATGATATATTACAAGTTGTAACGATTAAGTGTCGAGTTATTGTTAGACCCAGGTTTGGTTTTTGAACTGAGGTCAAAACTATCAATAAAAGTATCATGCTTCAAATAAAGTACATGTACTCAACTTACAAGACCCTAAGGAGATATTGTTGTAAGTTTAAAGTCAATCTTTAATTATGCAAGAAATTTTGATCCCTGGGCTTCCATGAAGTTGGATACTTTAACCATAAGTTCCAACCACTTTTAATCATCACTTATCTTTGTCCTGTAATATAGTATGAGCTAATAAACTAAATGGGTGATGGATATCAGATTAAGACCAGTAGCAATTAGATCATCTCATTATATACTATCCAATTACATTAATCATCTCATGCTTCAGGTTAGCCTATTATATTGAGCTTAGTATATATAGCCTTTGATAAGCTTTCGTATTTCCAAATCGAAAATTTTATATCTATTGAAATAATTATGTAATTCTAAGATTTACGATTGACAGTTGCTATAATCTTTGATGTTATACAATATTCTTCACGCCAATAGGTATCATCAAGCAGATCATATTCAACACTAAACCCCCAATGAGATCCTTGGATGACATGTAAACAGTGAAAGCTTGAGTTTGAGCCTGAGCCTGGTTTACAGTATCTGCACACATCTAAGTAACCATCCACTTTCTATCATCTTCCAAACGCAAGCAACATCGTACCTAATCCGCTTTGCATTAATAATAACTCATATTTAACACGGGATCATCCATCCTTCTGTACCAGTCAGACATTAACGGATTAGTACTTGAGCCTGCACAACGCGTAGGCTAATTGTACATCCAACTCCTTCTTTTAGGAGGATTTACGTTAACGCTTCCAACGGCGAACAATATTGGCCATGTCATTATCACCATCTATATCCCAATTCAATATTTGTCACTAATTCTCGGAACCTTTATGAATAGCCAACGAATCGCATTCGATGC
>JASKGN010026905.1:0-13029 GCA_030556245.1 Falagria sp. GC000072 | reverse complement strand
GGATTTTGGAAATTCGACAGGTGCGTCGCATTACAGAATTGCGACTTTCGTATCTTTTTAGCATTTCATCTCGTTTGGAAAGCTCATAAGAATGTACTCATCTTGGCACCAACAGATGATGAGTTCTTGATAGCGCATTATGCCCATCCCTTCCCATTGGTCGTTATATACATTAGAATCTATTGCAAGCCTGTTTCATTACTCAAACAAGTATTATGTAGTTGTCATTTTATCAAGCGTAAACTAAATCTGCCTTCAGCTTATAAAAGAAAAAGACTAGGAACCAATCATAAAGTTCTTAGTGTGAAAATTTAAAGGACTAAAAGATACCTTTCCCATTCCCAGCGCTGAAGATCATTTTTGGCGAAGAGTAATATTAAACGAGGATCTGTATGCTATTCGCACCGCACCAACGAACGCCAAAACTTAATCCCGTACCAATCGGTTACTTCTTTACCTTAAATCTTCTTTAATCGATTCTCCCACCGGGAAAGCACACACACCTAAAGCGTTAAACTCATTCCCGTAGAAGCGAACGGGTGCATATACGTGTAAGTATGGTTGCTTTCGGTCTAAACCTAAAGAGAGAGTGGTGGCTGCGCGCGCTCCCGAGGAGCTCAAAACGCCGGGGCTTATAAATCGAACGTTCTTCACGCTCCTCGGCCCGTGCACGCTCATGCTCAGAAGGACGCGATGTTGGAGACTTCTCGGCTAAACGTCTCGTGAGCCTTCATTATATCCCCATCTTTATACGCGAAACCGAGACTTAATATCGCATGCTTATTTTGTCCCTTCTTCTTATACAAAACCATCCATCTCCGCAAAGCTGCGGCTGGCTGGCTCAAACCCATATCGCCGCGGCCGTCTAGCTTTTCCATTTAAACCTAGATGTTTTCTTGTGAATTTTCGTCGTCGTTCCCATCTATGGCTCATCAAAGCTTTATCAATGTACCACAAAAGAACTACGAAATACTTCGACTATTCGGTTTTCGCTATTTAGTTTCTTTTTTCGTTTGTTGGGAAATTACAAAGATAACTCGCTAAGCCTGGAATTATTATAATATCCTGCATTGAATTTTATCAAAAGGGGCTTTTCCTTACTGTATCTTATTTACATATTTCCAATACAAAAATAAATAATTGCTTTGCCTTAAACACACAAATTCTATCATTTGATTTAAGAGCGAATTTAGTTTCAAGTTTCTAGGCTATAAAATGGAATCGAATGTACATATATGCGGTTATTGTAGATCGTAGAGGGGCAAAGCAATGTTTTCTTGCGTAAGCGAGTGAGAGAAAAATTAATGGACCATTTGGTTGTTAAGCTGTTCCTAAGTCGATGCCTTTATATCCGATCGCTTTTCATACGAAATGCAGCGTTAAACTGTGCAGAGATGGTAATGTTGGCTTGGTAGATCATGTTGGTAATGGTTCCTAGCAGGAAGTGTTTTAAATTATGTGCCACACTACATTAGCTTGTGTGTTTTATAAGCTTCAATATAAATTTCATTGCACGTGAAACTTGCGAATCGTTAAGTATCACCTTAAGCTCTTCAGCGTCAAATGGCACTTGTAAAGCTAGCTTACGAGCATCTGAACATTAATAAAAGCTCTGCATGCATTCATTGTTTATATATAGTAAATAGTTTGATGTACAGGATGTAAGCGTAGACTGAAAAAAAAAAAAGGAAAATTATATAAGAAATTTGTTTTAAAAAACTCGAGTAAATTTACTATCGTTATATTCAATTGCGGTGTTTCTGATCTTGATAAATCAACATTCCAAACTTATTACTTAACATGCCGCATTATATTACAAATTATTACAAAAGCTCGTGCTCTTGATGCACTTAAAGAGCAATACATTTGTCTGTTTGCCTTTCCTGCTTCTTCAGTTCAATTTTCTTTCTTGTCGACAAAGCACCCCTACTTCGCATCCCGTTATTACCGCTTGTATTAAATTAATGAAAGTTTTACATTTACCTACATTCATATTCCATACAAAGACAGAATTACCAAGTTTTTAGAATACGGTTTGACATAAAACTTTTAACTTAATTCCACGGCAAGTATTAACTCCTTCATGATATTTCATTTCATGTAAGCAGCAATATTTCAAATAACAACGGACGCTTGTATTGATTTAAATTTAAACACAAATACGCCTGTCTGTATGTACTATTTTAATTTCTTTTTTTGGATGATTCCGTCATATGGTGCTACAATTACATTATACACCTTTTTGTTGCTGTTTTATGCATTTATGGCATATTGTTCATAAATGTAGAAAAATAGTTGAGGTGCGTTAGGGACCTTGAGATATGTTTACACCATGTTAACCTGCCCGTTACATTCGCAGTAAACGATATAGTATTTTCTAACTTGAAGCGCAGTACAAAACGAAACTTGCTGATTCTGGCATGCACTGAACAGTAGACGCATATCGGCATTGCAATGTATGATAAAACGTGCGCGGTGAGTGGAATTTTCGTTATTTATCTGGATTGGATATCTCTATACAATATTTTTGGTATAATGTATTTTGAGAACGTCTGTTTATGATGAATAGACCCACCGAGAATGTTTGCATGCATTCTCCGCTGCCACCGCGTTTGCACTTCAAGGAACGCAGATTTATTTTCCGCTTTGTCGATGATGCCAACGACGTTCGACGCGACGTGTGGAGATTAACATATTGTAAGTTCCATCGAAGTTTTTCTATGATTTTCTTCCTACGAGAGTGTCGCTTGTTATAAAAATCTATAAAATACAAATAATTATTTCAGTTTTAATTATCAATTATCTTTCAATGCGGAATGACATAGGAATTGAAAAGACTTAGCACTATGATATTCCAGTGTCACGAAATTCAATGTTGAGGCGTGAGGGTTATATTACAACACAATGTTGACGGCGGTATGAACGTTGCTGTTCATGCGATGATAGGAAATCAATATGATAGATATTGCATTTTTCTCTATGTGAAAACGTTGTCCGGGGAAAACGTTGAATAAATGACGTTCGCATGTTTTGGATTTATAACCCAAAAATGCATCGGGCATGCAAGCAGCGCTTGTAGTGGGTAGCGGTTAGATGCCAATGTATGTACACATGTACATGTTTCCAATATAGTAATTTCTTTTTTCAATACGATTCTGTTCCATTTCGTACCCAATACCGGCAATCGTTCACCAACGACTGTTTACGAGTTCGATTATTTTTTCCCATTTATTCTCATTTTTTTGTTCACTTTTTGATTTGACTGCACAGGCGAACCTTTACGTCTTGTTGTTTCCATTTGATATCGTCCATAATGTATATTCTATACCTCCCAATAGCACAAAATATGTGCTCTTGTATGTTTATGTGAATCTATTTGGTTTATCTTGTCGTTGATGTTATGTGGTTTGTTTTACAAATATGTTTGTGTCGGTTGCCTGTCTATGAGCGAGGAGTAAGATGAGATATTATCGCTAGTATTAATACAGACGACATATATTCCTGTTTTTGGCAATAACTCACATATTACGCCCCCGCCAGGAGTTAAACCACATACGGACAAAGTGCTGTGTTGCTGCCATCATCGTTTTGGTATCAGCTACAAATTATTTGTCTTCTTGTATGAAAAACAATACTTTGGAATATTCCTTGCGTGTTTGTGTATATGAAACATACAAAAAGACAAATTGTTGTGTCAAATGGTTAAGACAACGTTTCGTACGTTGTTTCACGATGAATATCCATCACTTTGCTTTTACTCTTTTGTTTTTTTACGTTTTTATTCAATTTTTATTTACACAGATAAAATACTTTTATGTTTTCCACTAATAGAACCTTCTATATTTTATACAACTATGATAAAACTCCATCGACACTTGTATATCACCTTATTTTACGTGTTTTGAAGTACATAATGTTCGTTTAGCCTGATATTATAAGTTTGCCCCAATTTATTTGTAAATTTATAGTGCGGCGATGCGACGTTGTTACATCCGATGCATTTATTGAATTTAATTGTCAATAACCACTTTTCCGAATACTGATATTGGCCTTTTGGCTGTGGAAGTGGCTTCCAAGTTTGTTTGTTTACAAGCTTTCACATTCTCGCATCTACAAATTTCCAGTTCAGCGCAAAAGTTCCATATCGCACACCTCACACATCTACACTTCCGCGAGGACATTTCCAGAGTGGGGAAATATATTGCGTGCCAATTTCCTATTAATCCAAGTTTCACGAATAAATTCTCGCAATTCTTTTTTGACTCACTCGATCGCACTTCCTTCACATTAGACCCGCGTATTTGGCACAAGCTGCGCTCTGTATTTATAGCAAAAGTTTAAGATTTAGATAATCTGGGACCAGGTAATTATCAGTGGGTTCCTGTCTAGATTTTACAATCAAAGCAGAGGCACTATTTATTTGGAAAGCAGTGGAATTTAAATTATAATTTTTATCATTGTTATTTGTTTAAAATTTTTTATTCTGCGTTAAAATTGCTAATTCAAATTTTCCAAACTTTCCTTATTATCGTAGATGTTCTCGCTTAAGTTAGGGATTCAGCTAGTTCTAAAACATACAAGCATCTTAACTACGAATAGGATAGGCAAAAAATGATAAGCATGTAGGCTGGCGATGTATCAGTGGTATATATACGAACACATATCTGTGATACCACCATATAAACCCGTACCCTGTTTTCCGATTCACATTATAGATATAGGCAACTTTAGAAACGCCTAATGCTAACCGGCCTAGAAACCGATTTCTACAACTTCTCACCGACTATTTACGAACAACCGAAATGCCCTAGCAAAAGGCACTTTAAATTATTGTAATGGCTACCCTTCGTTCGCAGAAAGCGGAAATTTGGATTTTCTCTTTTTGGAGTTTTATTTTGTAGCAAAGGTCTCTGCATATATGAATAGAAATACAGTTTAAGTTACGGTTATGCATGCAATTCATGTTGTGGTAATGTATAAAATCTCTTAAATTTGTTTAAAATATTTATTGTAAGGAGAACATTGCTATTCGGAGAATGTAAAAGCTACTGGCACTCTGGCAGTGACCCTTTCTAGACGATTTGCATTAAAATCTATTTTTAAATTAAATTTCCCTCTTATTCCAATTTACGCTTGAATAATTATCAATTTGTAGCTATTGGGCCTTTGCACAGCACTAAATGAGAGAAGGAATAACAATTTATTTAAAGAATAATTTAAAAATACTCGTAGTCTATTATTTCCTGTTTAATCTTCTCAAGTTATTATTTGTCACAATGTAAAGAGAAATTCAGTTTCAAATTCATAAGTACAGTTAAATGTAAAAATCACCGAATTTCCTTTATTTCAATCTTCTACACATTAGTTTTTTTCTGCATTTTTTTATTCTACCACAAAATGATAAATTCCTCTAAGTTCTATTCGCGATCACCGAGGCGAATAAGCGGCAACTTGAATTCTCTTCAGAAACCAGAAAACGAAGAGCGCATTGTGCGTGCAGAGGTGAAAATCGTTGGGAGGTTTTTCATATCCTTCTACCTTATACTGGTAATAGGCGACGTATATATCCACTTCGAGGACAGGGAAAAACAAGGCCACCCTATTCCACCCCCGCACAAGGCTGCGAGCACGTTTTCATTACACAACTGAATACTGTGTCCTCTTACTCTTGCCTCTACACTTTCTGACAAAGCAATTCGTAACGGGGAAGGGGTACATTGTTATATTGTCACCGGAAGTTATGTAATAATAGAGCTGATTTATTGTAGTCGGGGAGAGAACGGTCGGTCGAGCGGGATGCTCACACGTCGGTATTATACGCGCATAAAACTTATAATAAATTTCATTAAGAAAATTTGTCCTCGAAGCTCAACCCGCATAAAGTCTCGTACATTATTCTTACGGAAGTATGATAAAGGTGTAAAACTACATGGAATTTAAAGAGTATACATTGTGCTAACATAATAGTAGGTACTGCAACATTCCCTTTCATTTTAGTCCTTTTTCACTCTCATTCTCTGTCCTCTTCTCGCATTACTTATCCGGTTCTCCTATATGTTCGCCTTTGTTAATAATGCACTGCGCAACTTAATGTATGATTTTTCCTGTAAGACCTTAGACGCAAACTCAACAATTCAATTCCGAACAAAGCATTTGCGTTTCTTCTTCAAAATGAATAAATGGCAAGGAACTTCAACATATTTGCCCACCCACTTTTCTCGTTATCACATAAACGCACGTTGCTCGTCTGTTAGGGACGCGTTTGCCACGATAATGAAAGAAAATGCTGGAATAAATGATTTGCTCATGTGTGAAAAGGGCTCCGGAAATGAAAGTAAATCAGGATGGCATTTTTAACTTACGTTACATGACATACAAGCTCTGGGATATGCGACCACCAACTGAAACCAGCTTCAACACTACGTTAACTAGAATGTTATGTTAGAATGAGATTCAACGTTGTCATAAAAATTATACTGACTGTATTCAACAAAGAAGAAACGCTATTCAACATTAATAATATAATTAGTCTAATTTGTGTAATTTTCTTAGAATTACTTTATAAAATATTCTATTTTGCAACTGTTGTAAAATTTAGAATTATTTTATTTATTAATTGATAGTTAAAGCTTTGCTGTTTTTAAGATTGTTTACATAGTCACTTTGTATGCAGCGTCATTCAGAAACGCTTTTATTTTTTATCTCCAGCAAGCGTTCGGAAAAACGGCGCAGCGTTGTTCAGGAAGTGGATAAAACGCTAACAGCAAATATAAATTAAAACTTTTTGTTTGTCGCCCAAGGAAGGAAAAATCTACTATCGCTTGGGATGGCTCCGCAGGATGGCTCCAACTGGAAATGATGATGCTGCTTCCGTCTAAGTTATATCTGCAAGGCGACGAAGGGGCTCCGATTCGCATAGTTTCTGCAAACCCGAAAACACGTTGGATGAAGGTGGAAAGGATATATAAGTCAAATGCTTATGTGTGCTTTGCGAGTGGGTTTTGTTAGTACTCGATTAATTATTCTGAGAAGTGGAACTCTACCAACTCGGCACCATACTTCTTCTTTTATGCATGTATTTCGAACCACATGGAAGTTTCTCGAATTGGCCCAATGTTACGACGGCAAGAATAAATTTTGATATCACATGGAATGTAGCGGATTTTTGTTTCAGTTCATTCGATAAACGAACTATAAGGCCTGTAGTTCAGTGTAGCCATATGGACGTATACAAATTTTAGCACAAGATACTGAAGTTCATGTTACCGCACATTGCGCAGGCAAATATAAATTTATGATCTGATTTTCGAAAGGAAACATATTAGTTATTTATCGATTGCCCTTCTTGCGGACGCAAGCTGGATCAGTAAAATTTCATAGTATTTTTATATTTATTTCGTCTGCTTTCTCGTTCGAACAAACAAAGCATTTTCCTTTTCACAGAGCATGGAAGACTTTTGTGGCTACGCCGGTAGTTGCCTGGCTTGCCTCGTTCGTGCCGCCTCCGCACAACATGTAAAAGATCAACAAACATTTATTGCTGTGCACGTACGCTTTCCAAAGGAAAACGAAAAATTATACAGCATTTTAGTTCCTTTTATATCTCGTGAAATACTAACTGATTTGTTGAAAAATTTAATATAATGTTACAATATCAAATAGTTATTATTTGTATATATCTATAATTACATTATCCAGATCTCCAGCGATTCTATATTCATATAGTTATATTTTTACCCTTAACTTTTACCCTCAAAAGATTGAATTCATATTTTTTAATTGAATAAAAATCAATTTGACTAAGAAGTTTATCTCTGTAGAAAAAGTTTTCTAAGAAAAGATGAAACAAAATTGGAAACTTTTCTTGAACCAATACATATAAATGATTTTTTTTACTTTTAGATGAGCTGAAGCTCAGATATCGAGATTTCCAAAGAGGGATGAACCAAATGAGGAGCGCGGAAATCAAAATATTTCTGATTACTATATGTATTGCTTGGGGGAAAGCATTTTGCTTTTTCGTCGCGTTTCATTCGCGTCGTATTAAATATATAAGTCGTTTAAACTGGGTGGATTGCATCAGAAACGGGATGTCGGGCAAATCTTCAAGTAGGATTTGGATTTTTAATCATGCATATTTGATTTTGCTGAAATTTGATTTCTGCTTTCCTGCTCAATTTGACATGGAAGCGAGCAGTGTTCGCACTACTAAGATTTGGGGCAAAACGCTTTCTATTCCATTCGATAGAAGAAAATGATGTGAGAATAGGAAAGGTGCGTGACAGCCGGAAAAATGATTTGAAAGGTGTTGGTGTCATAAGACGAAATAAACAAACCAGGTAAAACTCTCACGGGAAAATTCAAAGATAGGTGTTTTATACACCCAAACGCACACATATAAGGTCCTTTTACCGTAAATTTAATCACAAATCGGAGGGTGAATTGGCATTACAAAATGGTGTTTGAGGATAGAAATATTTCAGACTGTCTTTTAAATTTCTTTTCAAGATTTTTGAGTTTCGATATAATAAAAATTGATAAGTACATAATTTTATTTCTAGTTTGTTATAAACAAGAATGATAAATATAAATTGTTAATGACAATAATAAATTATAGGTAAATTATTTTCTAACATGAGTGGCATTTATAAATGCATTAATTTTGGCTGTTGCAGTTATTACCTAATAATTATGCACCTATGCAAAACTCATTAATGGTTATTGCCATTGATGAGACAAACATAATGTAACACCCAGGGTAGCAATATACCATGTAATAGTAGGGTGATAATGTTGGGTACGTATATATACTATGTTCATTCAAAGCGAATATTAATCAAGGCTTCATCATATAAGTTTATAATTCAGGAATAGATGAGATACGCATTTGTGCCTAACGTTTCTACTACTATCAACAATATTGCGTCAGCATTGCGAATCAAATGTTGCATAAGATGAATCACTGCGTATGATTACTAATATTCGATTATTGTATAATTCTTGTTGCCACTAATGCATACTTTGATGGTAAGCCCTAGAACTCTATTTGTTCTCCATTTGTAGGCAAACATATTTAAAAAGACAACAAAATACACACATTCCTTGATTTCTTCTATCAGTATTTATGTAGAGAGCTAACGAACAATGGACTTTGATTTGCTTCACGTTTCGCTAGAGATGCTTTCAGTCACATAACCTCGTTGACCATGGCCGGTTGCGGTTTGTACAATGAGTTGCAACCGGGGTCGACACCGATACGTTCATTTTGGAATGAAAGTAGACGCACAGGCGGGTAATGCAGGATACAAATCGAATTAATGAAACACCATGAAACGAAATATCAACTGGTCTCTCCAGCACACGTAATGATCACTCTCGGTATTATATTATATTCGTACTTGGGATGAAGCATATGCGTAGCGAGTTAATTTGTTATTTATATTCGAGTAGGAATGCTTAATGATGTTAATTATACCTGTACAATGGCACTTGTGGCTAATAATATGTGTAAAACGTAATTACACCTATTCGCTACTTTGGGATTCAGGACTTCCAATTTGTTTTAAACAAATTGACATTTGTATTATTTAAATAGGTAGTCCAATGCAGAAAGTGATTATGTTAATCAGTGAAATTCAATTTGGCTATATTAATATATGTAAATTCCAATATGATTTTGTTTATTTTTCTTTTTCTAGATTTTTGAATAAATGTAGCAAATTCCATTCATTTCTGGAGCATAATGTTGTTAACTTCAATTTTGTTTGTTTCCAATTATATACTTATTTCAAAAATGTATGTATACACTTTTTTCAGTAGTAAATTAAATGAGAGTAAATTATACCATGCACGCACCTGATTCTTTCATTGACTACTTTCGCGTAGTGAATAGTAGACAAACTGTGGAGATTGAATAAACACATTGTTTATTAAATAGAATTTGCTATTAACATTGTAGATATATTACATACATGCACCCATAAAGTTAACAAAACAGTTTGTTGTTGTATTCATTACTAAATAAATGTAAAATGCTGATGGTGATGACCCACAATGCCATTACTGCTCTAAAAACAAAATTGAAAATTGGAATCCACGTGACCTAAAGATTAAATACAACGTTACTATTCTACATTCTATTTTAATCAATAATATTTTATAATATGAAATATTAGTCAATCAAATTCAAAATATGGTCACGTGGCATTGCAAAGTGAATCCCCATATAGTTTTACATACTACTAGTAATAATACATTGTGCTCTTAAGTGACTTAAGTCATACATTTCGGGCTGAAGAAAAAGTGGAGCATTCGAGGCTGTTTGAAGCTCTTTCCCACTGTGGTGCATACTTAAATTTAATTACTACACTCATAATTATAATCGAAATATTATATTAGATTGTTGCATGAGTTTTAGATTTGCTTCAAATCCACATAGATCGATAGTATTATATTTATAATGTTAAAGTCTAAAAACGGCAATTCTAAAAAAATTTTCTTCGGAGTTATAAGGAGTTTAAATTGGTTACTAGAAATTCTTATGACACATTGGCACAAAATTTATATCAATAGGCAAGTTTTGTTGTCCTTAGTAAATACTTTACATGTTTTCCGTTTTACTAAATATCACATACCGTAACATGTATAATAAAAAGGCATATAAAATAAATAGAAGCGAGAGTGGATGCTAGTGGTGGTGACGACGCTTTCGAATAAGCGAAAGAAAACTCATAATAGTTTCAACCAAACAACAAACTACTAGGGGCATATTTATACTAGTGCTGGTAACTACATGAGTAGGAAAGAGGAAAAACTGCAAGTTACTGTCGCCGGACGGCTTGTATATAAATAAGTTTCCTGAATATTTAAACTTGTAAGTTGTATTATCATAAACATGCATACATAAGCGAAGATACCAGGAGTGAATATATTTTATATTCAAATATTCCATTTCTATGCTCTTTGGTGTGCGTGCCTGTTAGTGGTTGCAGTTGTCAAAGAAATGAGAGTGTAAAATTACTTCAAATAGAATGCAAAATACTAAGTATTATGTTTAAACATAACCTAAATTACCTCTGCAATAAACTTAAGTTTTACATAGGTGTTTTTATTTTACCAAACAAATTGACGATCTGTTCTTAGTCAATTTTCCGATATTTTTTTCGCTGGTTACCATGTTGTATTTTCAACTGTTTTATTTAAATATAAACGTTCTGATGGAAGTGACAATAAAAGACAAAAGTACGAATTTATTTTACATATGACCTGAATTTCTGATTTCGTTTATGACTGAAATTAATTATTTAGATAATTTGATATTTCGTGTAATATTCACATATTTCAATGTCGAAACTTAAATGTTTGCATCATGATGTGTCAGAAAGCTTTCCAAAATATATATTTTAAACTTACGTTAAGCATAAAATCATTTTCTCCGTGTGTCATTAAATTCGAGGTGAAAACGATGTATTTTCTGCTTCAATCTGCTTGCAAAAGAAGCAAGAGAAAAACAAAGATTTAGTATGAATATAAGGCACAAATAGCAAGCAACACTGAAATCCGGCACGTTGATGAATTGTAGGAATGCACCTGCTTCCTTAGATTAGGCCAATCTAACTAATGCTTCAAGAGACTTGTTTTTCTAGGATTTTCCACATACATAACTCTTGCTTGGCAAAAATTGGATGTTTGCTTTTCTTCTGAGTGTATGAATGTCTTTCCATTCAATACTATTGTATATATCCCTTATTGTTTTTATTCTTTCTTCATGTTTTCAAAATGTTTGTTATCCGGAATTTGTTTATTTCTCACCAAATAGAATTCATTTTTATTTTTATTTAAATTGTGTTATGGATTAAAATTTTCATTTGTAAAATAATAATGCACATGGACGCATAAACGTCATTTCTGACGTGTCTATGAAAAAGGCATTTGTGCTGTGAGTATTGTAAATATAACTCGTGCATCGGGTTGCATCACATTGCAATGTGAAAAATGCATTTTAATAACTTTCAAGTTGCGCAATATCCAGAGAGCCACACGATTGTGGCAGAATGACGCACGAATGCGCCGTTTGTCCGGGTAGTTTTTGTATGTGATCGTCGCCCTAACATTACGAACTGAAAACTCTTCAACGTACATATATATGTACTATGAGTATGGGAAATACACAAGACTGCCATGTGGTTTAGTCGACGATGTGTTTGTGAATGCATCAAGCCAGAGTCTCATCGTTGTGTCTATTGTACGAGATTGCAAATTTGCAATTTAAATTTTTCCTCGTTTGACTTTGAATAATAATGTATGCGCGCGCGAAGGCGGCGTTAGTGGGATGTATGGTCATGCAAGAATTTGTACGGGACTCGCGCGTTCATTCAATAGACACTGGCCTGGTGGTCATTAAGATATATTTGATTGTGGCCAGAGTACTGAGTGAAGAATTAAATTGAATAGATTAGCAGCGGAACTCTCTGCATTACAAAGAGTGCGATGGTATTTGTCTAGCTTGAATATTCGTATGTCGTTTTACGTGTGAAAAACAAAAGCTTTCTTCTCGCAAGTCAAGCAGTGCTTAATTGTGTTTTGTTACTTGGATGCACATGGCGTTAAAAACTTTTGCTACAGTTATGGTGGGAGTATAATTTTGTTGGCGTTGGCCGTCGGGATGAAAAAATTGCATGTAAAACGAGCGTATAAGAGTACAGGCGCGTTGTTGCTATGATTATTTTTCGATTTACATGCGAAAATAAATTTCTAAAACAATTTGATGCTGCATTGTCAGCAACTCGTCACTGGCGTTCTCCACACTTTTGTTGTTCCGGTTTGAACACAGGGGGAAACAGCATTAGGGAGTCGTGAAAACTTACTTGCAAACGTGAACTTTCCCGTGGTGTTTTACGTCCTGACTTCTCAATTCAATTTTCACTCTGTGTCTATATAGATTCCTGAGCATAAATTGCCACTTATCATTCTTGTTTCCTGCTTTTTCTTCATTTTATTTTACAAAACCACTTTTAGCATATATACATC
>JASKGN010026901.1:0-11420 GCA_030556245.1 Falagria sp. GC000072 | reverse complement strand
GAAAAAGAACTGAAGCATTATGGCATGTTACGTAGATATGATGATTCATTGGCATATTTAAAATCGCACAATCATTTAGTATCCGAAGACACAGCAAATTATCTTGTAATTTGGTGTATAAATCTGCAGATGGAAAGCAAAACAGAACTAATGAGTCATGTGGCTCATCAAGTAATTTGTATGCAATACATTTTAGAATTAGCAAAACAATTAGTTTGTGATCCTAGAGCATGTCTCGATGCATTCTTTGCAAAGATACAAATTGCCGAACCAGAATACAAAGCATCGTTCGATGATGAATTGGAACAGTTTAAGGAACGTATCAAACGTCGTGCTGCTGAGAAGATGGAAGTGCTGATAAAAGAAGCTGAAGAAGAGGAGAAACAAGCTAGATTAGGACCTGGAGGACTTGATCCTGTGGATGTATTCAATGAATTGCCGGAAGAACTTAAGAAATGTTTTGAAAGCCAAGATATTGGTTTGTTACAAGAAACAATTGCCAAACTGCCAGAAGAACAAGCTAGGTATCATATGAAGAGATGTGTTGATTCAGGACTTTGGGTTTTGGATGCTAATAAAGATAAGGCTGAAGCTGAAGTGGATGCGGAAGCGAAAGCACCTGAAGAAGAGGCTGGAACGTCAACATCCAATAATTAATTTATTGGAGTGTCATGATAACTGATGTTTTCATTATGTTAATAACAAAATATGTTCCATATGCAAATATTTTAGTTTGGTCTTAAGGAGCGTTTTCATGGTGGCGTGACAGGCGCAAAATTTTCAACCAATAGAAAGCGAGCATTTTTTTGTTGTCGCTTTCTATTGGTTGAAAATTTCGTGCCTACAATATCACTATGAAAACACACCATTATTTGTATTAATTTACAGGATTGCATTTGTATGCAGAATCGCACTGATTTTTGAAATCAAGATCATTATTATTATATCTTAATAATTTTAGTAATTAATTGAAAGAAATTATAACTTATGATATTCTAACCTTAAAATGATTCGTGTAATTATTCATTTCAAATTATGTTTAGTGCAGTTTAGTGCATGTCATGATTTATTAGCTCGTTTCTTTAATAAATTTATATACATATTAATAATTTAATGCCGATACACAAACAATTTTTAATTTAATTCCCTCGATACCAGTTCCAAATCATTATTATATTCAAATAGCGAAATATAGATCTTCAAATACTTCCACTTCTTATATTTCTCTATCACACATGTCCATTTCTTTCGCTCATCAATAATCAACACTCCAATTTGTCTCGGCAAATTGAAATTTATCTTTAATTGCAAGCAATATGACACATCCAAAAATTTTAAGTCCTTGCAATTTACACACAATGGTATAATATTTGTAACACTTCGACAGGACTTCAAATGAACTTTTTGCAATTTTCTGCAGGTATTAGCAATTGCTGAAATCCCTTCGTCATTTAAAAGCACACAATAAGTCAAATCCAAATACACCAAATCAGTAAACACTTCCTCTGAATATCGCAACATTAAATGTACATCGTGGCCATTAATATTACAATTATGTGTGAATCCCAATGTATGAATACTACACAGGTTTTTCCCCAATTCTACTAAGAAATCCCCAGTTAAATTCACAGCAAATTTTATGAACAGTGTTCTAAGATTTGGGCATTTTTCAAGCAGCTGTAAAGATTTCATTGTGAGTAATCTTGCATCGAGTGTTAATGCTCTTAATTTCTCTGCAGTATTTGTCAAGATTAGTACAACATCATCATCTTTTAAGTTTATCGATGGAGGTAATAACCCAATATGAATTTCTTCTAACTTCGTACAATTTAATACAATTTCTAGGATGGAATTAATTGATAAATGTGGAGACTTGATATTAAAGATATTTATCATTTTCAAATTCTTCAACAAAGTGAGTTCCTTCGATACATAATTGATAAGGACTTTGGAGCCTTCAAGATTTAAACCTTCAAGTTTACTAAAGTATTTTGTAATATAATTAATGATTTTTGCATCTAATTTCGGGTAATTTGTAAGTGATATCTTTTTTAATCCATGACAAACTTTATTTGCTTGCATGAGAATGGCCAAAGGTTCTTTGACGTTATCCAAGTTCAAACTAGATAAAGAGTTGTATTCTCGAAGGAAATTATACACAAACCAAAGTGGTGCTTCATCTCTCGATATTGAAATTGCCTGAATAAAAATTGGTTTCATTGCAGCTCTTCGCCAATCTTTACACACCAAAGTTACATATCTCAAGAGATAATGTTTATCTAAATATTGAAAGATTGCTTCGAGAATCTTTTGTGGTAATGTAGCCCAACCAGATACTTCAAATATCGATACATAAGATCTTGGTCGTGTGAAATTATAAGAAGAAGTTCGATTTAAAAATTGCGTTTTTATTTCTTGGAGCGTTCTGTTTGAAGTTCCCGCTTTCGGTTCCATTTTATAGAAAACTTTATTCAAGTAGACAGTTCGTTCAACGTCACAACAGCCGCCGAACACGCAGGTAGAAAACAATTTAATAATTTTCTTGACGTGTCCAAAGCCGAATTTGTTTAATTATTTGCAATTTAATATTTGAATAACACGCACAAGGAAAACTTAATAATTATGGCTCCTAAAGACCCAAAAGATCAGAAAGAAGATGAGAAAGTGAGTAGTTTTTTCATTATCGATTCATGTTTTAATATAAAATTGTTTTAGCCTGTCAAGATTAACAAATGGGATGGTTCAGCAGTGAAAAATTCTTTAGACGATGCTGTGAAAGAAGTAATACAATCTAATTTCAAGACATAAGTAATTTAAGTTTAGAAATATTAAAATTCAATGTTTTAGGTATTAACGACAAAGCTTAACTACCAAGAAAGTTTTCGTCTTATGGATGGGAAACTTATTATTTGTGGTTTAGCAGTTGGTGTTGCTGGATTTGCTCTCGTTTGGGATTACTTATATCCATTCCCTTTGTCTAGGTAAAATTTTGTAACTTTTCTAATATTCAATTAACAATTGTTTATTTTAGACCTGTATTAATTCTCTGTGTAACTTCATATTTCATCATGATGGGTATTTTAACATTATACACAACTTATCTGGAGAAGGGAATATTTGCAGTGGCGATTCATAAAACAGATACAAGGGAAAATGTTTGGGAAGCCAGTTCAAATCTCAAGAAGTAAAATATTTTAAAATTTGTAAATAACATTGAAAACTAAAATTTATTTTTATTTTTAAAGGTACGATGATATGTATACATTATCATTGGCTCTGATATCGAAGTCAACAAAAACTAGACATGAGAAAAGCATCACAAAAAGTGTAGCTGCATTTATTGACACTGAAGGCAGCATCGTAGATGAAATAGTGGAAAATACTGTATTGAAGATGCATCAATCATTGATAAATGAATGTGCATCAAAGGGAAAGAATACTAAAAGTGATTGAATTAAAATTTAATATTAATTACTATGATGTTAATATGATTTTTAAGAATAATTTAATCTTGAAAATTTGAAATTTTGATGTGATAAAGTAATAATATAAAATCAGCATCGAAACAAATTATCTTTACATTAGAAAAGAAAAGTTTAAGTAGCTTTGAAGCTTCTAATTATTCTATTCTAATTGCTCTTCTTTTAATTCCTGCAGAACTTTTTATGTTCTATCTAAAGTTAATATTTTATATCCAAGAAGAGTACTAAGTTTGTATAAAACAAAAAGTTCACGTTTGAATGCACACAGCGCCGTTCTATTGTTTCGCTGTGGTAATTAGACATTCTTTAGCTCCCTTATTCTTCTTCGTCTTGTTTAGTTTGAAAAAGAAGAAGCAGCTTTGAACTTAGCACCTGTTCTTATTACAATGAGGTTGAAGTAACTTAAGTTCCATAAGGCGTTTGAAGTCGCGTCGTTCTTACGATCAGTATCGCGTCCTGTTGCGAGTCGTTGTGTGTGCGTTATCTACGCATTGTCAGTAGACCGTCTAATCTTGACAATCGCGCTATGCCTGCTTGAATCTAAAGAACTCGACAGGTGGAAATGGAAATGAACTTCTAATGTTGAGAAAGAAAATGAACTTCTAATGTTGAGAAAGAAAATGAACTTCTAAAGTTAAGAGAAAGAAAATGAACTTCTAATGTTAAGAGAAAGAAAATGTCTCCAAATGTATTCTTAATAGACTAATTGTGTAATTACAATTTAAGATTTTGAAAGAATAATTTCGAGAAGAAACAGAGTGAAGAAGAATAATCATAAAAAGAACGATAGGTGAAGCGCAAAGAGAGTCCATTGCTCTGCACACTCCACTAGAGCGTATCTCCACTGGCTACCTCATTACTCGCGACAATTGCACCTCTATTTCCTATGCTTGGTACCTGTACTTGTTTGTACGGACTTGTTCGGTACCGCTCTGGAACGCAAAACATCTGAATGACGACCAGCAGCAGAAGAAGACAGCAGGCTTTTGTTAGAACTGATGTAACATTTCATCATTTCGATATATTAGCTTTTCATCTTTCGATTGCCTGCTGCTGTCGTCGTACGTTTTTAACTAGCTGGATCTTTTTATTGTGTGAGTATACTATTTAACAATGATGAGAATGATGATCTTTAATGTGAACAAACGTTTTATATACTTACATATACATCATATTTTATTTTCTTCTTACTTTTATGTCTATTTTAGTTAGTTTCATATCCGCCATGTTGTTTCTTCATTCGATCCGCCATCTTGTTGAACAGGAGACATACCTTCATATATGATACACTTATTCTCAATAAGAGAATTTAAGAAGTAGAAGAATAGAATCGAAATTAGAAATGACCGTGACGTACGTGATGGTCGATGGACGTCTTGTAGTTTGGTCCTTCGATTGTGAAGTGAATCGGTGTGTCGGTCACGATTCTTTCAATTGCTCCAGTAAATAGTTCCATGTTCAATGCTTTCGGTAGGTCTTTAGTCTCTTTGAAATTGTGTTTCGCTATATCAGAATTCTGCTCTTTGCCATGTCGATTTGAAACTTGTGATATCATTTCCTTATCAGTTTTAGTGAAATTCCTTGTTTGGAATTAAGTCAGTAAAAAAGAGTTAAAGGTCAAAATACTTTTCTTAACGCCTACAAGAAAATGTGGAATTACATCATTGTTTAATTCTAATATAAATTTAATAACAACAAAAACAATTTCCTGTGAAGCCAAATATCTATGAAGTTGTAGCTAATGCTCTTTGGAAGTACCAACAAAACAAGTAAACTATCGTGATTGAGAACACCAATTTCAACAGACTCTTATGAAAAAAGCATATTTCCTCTGTGTAAACTAAACATTAATCCAACATTAGACTAGAGTATTACATCGACATCAGGCACCACACCGCAAAATGGCTGTAATTCTGATTTCTTCATTCAACTGTCATTTCAACAAGAAAAAATCTAATCTTCGTTTCCTTCCTAAAGATTCTTTCTTTTCAAATTATGACTCAGGTTGACTCTTGGATCCGTCAACCATTTGGAGTCACTCAAAGGCATAAAATATCTAAAGACATCTCTGTACCTATCACAAATTCTTCGACGGATGCTGAAGAAATTTGTTCTACCATTGAATAGTCGTTCCATCCGCTTTTGTGGCTTTTGATGTACTTACATCAAGTACACGATACACACTTCCATTAGATTGGAACTTTTATTCTGTTGGTTATTTCTTCGATAGGTTTTTGTTTATTGGGTAGTGGTTTCATGCAATGATATTACCAATCTTGCGCCATCCTTGCTCCATATCGTGACTTGAAGTTACAAATGATGCTTTACCTTTTCTCATCGTGCAAACACATTGTTCATCGAATGATATTTATCGTTGCGATGAACGGTATAGTTTTTCTTTTGTTTATTTATTTCTTGAAATAAAATAATTAATTTCAATAAGTAAGAGGATTTCCACCATTTCGAGGATTAAATATCTCTTCTTAGTCATGAAAGTAGAAAATAATCATTTAAAATAGCAATAAACCATTTAGGTTAACGTCTTATTAATATTTCTAAGAAGGCATAGATTAATTGAGTACTTAACTTGAAGTAATTAACAATTATAAGAGAATTATATTTTGTATAAGGTTTTCATGTAGGAATCGGAAGTCATGTGACATCCAGCCGACCGCCATCTTGTAGAAACGACTTCCTTCTATCATTTTACATTGTAAATCACAAATCTTCTCATTTATCTCTTGTACAACAACCAAAAAAAGATGTAGCGGCGCATATCGTTTTAAAAAGTGGTTCTTCCTCTTTGCATCACATCACTTGAATTACTTACGCCATGTATAATGTAATATCGTCTTCGTCACCACTCACCGGTACGAAACAAAGTAACAAAGTCTCTTAAGGAACAGAACGGAACACAAAGCAATTTCTTTTGTTAGTAGGTACAAATCCTTCTTTTGCTCGTTGTTTATAGTTGAGTAATATGTAACTTTAATATACTGGGTGCTTTTAGACTTAAAAATATTCATGATGAAGAAGAAACAAAAAAATGCAGGAGGTATTCTTTACACGCTTGGTGTATAAATCAAGAAGGAAAAACTTAATGTAACGTAACATAAAAACACTAAAAAACTATAAAAATTCTAGTTGGTATGTACAATATACTCGTATAATGTATCAAAAACACTTTGACGTTTTGTATGTACTTGGACGATGATGGCAAAGTGTTCTAAGTCATGAACAGAGTACGAAGACCAACAAAGACGGTAACGAGATTTTAATAGTTCGAGGATTTAATAGTTTTAAGCATTTTTTATAGGTTTCCTTTGAATGTTGCAACTACTTTGGAGATTCTCTTATCAATTTTCTCATTCTTTTAAACTAAGTATTTAACTTTATATTTAAATTTTAAGTTTAAGGCTCTAAATATTATTAAGAAAAACAAAAGAAGCGAAACTTTTAAATTTATAGTAGGCTTTGATCAAAATGGAGAGTATTGGGGTAGAAATATCACGTTGGCTATGAATATGCTCAGAAATTGTAAAGGTGAATTTAGACTAAACGAGGGAATGCTCACTCAAGTACCAAATTTAGAATATTTTCCGATGGTAGAGCATTATTTGGTTGTTCCCAAATAATTTATAAAATATTCTAGGAGTGCTAAATTATTTGCTCTAGTTTGTTGTCCTTTAGGTCCAAATCCACCATAAGAAAGAAAATTCGAAATTTAAATTTAATATTTCGTAGTAGGCTTTGACCAAGATTCGATTTAGCTCGAGTAGACAATATTGGGGTAACAATATCAAGTTGGCTATGAGTATTCAAACAAAAGCCAAATAAAATATATCAATGAAACAAAATACAAACGAAAAAATTAATGATACTCGTAAGATTTCCTTCTCTGTCTCTATCTAAACCATCATAATTTCATAATTTGAAGAACCAAGTTGAATCTAATACGAAAATGATCGTTTGATCGACGTATTTACTACGTAAATAACACCATAATGTACATAATAACACATTATGAACAAATGACTAACAATTGACATGTTCCGTTATAGACAAGTCATAATAACAACAGCAAACAACAAATTTCCAACGACAATAAAACGAAGAAGAGACCGATGAGAAGATTGAATGAAGATTAATTAGTATAGTGATTTAAATAGATAGATAAAAAGTAATTAAACATCTAATTAAGATTAACTTAATTAATATTTACGAAATTTAATGAAATTGAAAAGTTTCCGACGGATTTGCATTGCAGACATTAATTAAAGTGATTTGTAAGCTTAAAAACTTAAAAATTACTTAAATTAACTACTTAATTCCTTGCTAATTAATATTTAATGATGGTAATTCTCTCTTTCTCGCTTTTTTAAAACTAAGTTCAATATTATTGGTACTGACATGTTCCTACAAGCTGTCAAACTGATTTGGAACTGTCAATTTGAAAATAAATGTGTGTGACAGTTCCAAACCGTTCAAAATCAAATTTTGACAGTTTGTAGACCTACAACTGTTCCAAATTTGAAAAATAAAAGATTTTAAACCTTTTTCTAAATTAGAAGTTGTTAGAAGGTGAGTGAACATTACACAAAGTACATTTCATACTCAGCTGAGTCTTAAATCTTATTCGCATCTAGTAGTTAGTCCTAAGCTTACTTAAACACGAACAAGGTTCTTCCTCCGGTGTAGTGTTGTAATGTTCATCCTCCGTTGTTGTTTTTTGCATTTAACTATCCACCTCGCGGTAATTATCTCCAGTGTTCCGGTGCGAGCACGGAACTCGTCTCTTCGCCAGCTTTTCTCCATCTTCATTCCTCACAATCCAACTTTAACGAAGCTTCTTCGCCATCTCTACGTCCGTTTCTTCGTTCTGCTCTGTGAACTAAGATATTACCAACTAAGTAACTTTGAGATTAACATCAGGGTTGTCTTAAACTTTAATGTTTACTTTCCGTGGATTATTTTATTAATTAAACAAGTGGTTTAAGTTTTTTTCTTTGGTTTTCCTTACAAAATATCGATGAAGAAAGAATGCAGGAAAAGAAATGAAATAGAAAAAAGTCCAGCGTTCTTCATTAAGATTCAAGCGAATAATGAAGACGTGCGTGAACAAAACAAGAAAAAATTTGTGTTGTGTGACCATTAGGCGTAAAATAAAATGAGGACTAGATGGTAAATCTACCGGGCATGGAATAATTCGAGACGAATATGAATTTACACGCGAACCATATATCTTTGAGAAACTTTTAGAACGTTCTTAGTCTACTGGGAAGTGAAACTTCCAAGTACACAAAATTTCGGCTTCATAAGTTGCTTTCACGTTGTCCTCATAATCAATTGACTTTTCTAAATGATGATGACACCTAGAAAAAGAAGAAGAGAAAAATTAGAAAACTTAAGTAAACTCAGATTAAGTCAAGTTGCTTACTGTTTGGAAAAATAATTAATAGAAAAGAACTTCCAAGTACACAAAATGGCGGCTTCATAAGTTGCTTTCACGTTGTCCTCATAATCAATTGACTTTTCCAAATGATGATGACACCTAAAAGAAGAAGAAAAAAAATCAGAAAACTTAAGTAAACTCAGGTTAAGTCAAGTTGCTCACCGTTTGGAAAAATAATTAATAGAAAAGAATCTAATTGCATTCGCGTGCTGGGTATAAACGCAACAATGCATTTTTCCTCAGTGCACATATTGTACCAATTCCAATAAGTTCTTCGAAATAAATCATCAGCGAGATTAGTAAACGCAACAGTTAATGACGGTAATAACCAGTGAGCGAGCGAGCATAGAAAAATGCAATGTCTACAACTGAATGCTCGAGTTCAGAAAACACAATCAACTTTTATTCAAAGTGGAAAAGAAGAGCAGTCGTAGGAGAATGTAAAAAGCACCTGTGCGTCATGCCCAAGCGAAGAAAAGCGCCATGCAGAAAGATAAGTACTTGCGTCATCCTTGGCTTATCATGCGCGACACCCCTTATTACAAAGCACGCGTTCTTCTTGTTCTTGTGTTTTGTTTTGCTTTCCTTTGGAGGCTTTTAATTTTTCTAATTCTAAGTATTATTAATATAAAGAGAAATCGTTAGTCGTTAAAGTAGTACATTAAAGTTCTACGTACATGTACGCTAGCGCCACCATTTTTTTGGAACGTCAATCTTCATACATTAACGTACGATTTACTTAAATTACATCTTAAAAGGTTATTGAACGAATTATAACAAAGATAATTTTAAATTAATGAAGCAATACAATATGAAATTAGACTTAATAAAGAATATGAAGTTAATTATGACTTTAAAAATAATTAATTAAAATTAAAGTCTGTTAGTGAGCACATATTAAACAATTACAATATGTGTACCAAACAAACTTAGTTGTTAGTACAAGAATAGTGAGAATTCAAACACATTGTACAATCGATAGAAGACTATTGCAACTTGCATAAAAAGTCTATAAAATTATGATGATTTCATATGCATTCGTGTGCATAATGGCATCAACATAAATAAATAATGCACGAATCGCGAAATCCTCACAATCGCGGAACGAATGCCCATGCATTGGTTACTTGTTGCACTACTTGCATTATTTTTGCTCATTAACAAGTAATTAAAGTGGAAACACAAGTTGCTGCAATTAATTTAAAGTCTTGCAACTTAAATTCTTCTTCTTAGTATTGTTGTACTCATGCTAAACAAACATTTCTCAATTTAATTAGAACTTTCTTGAGAAGTTTTTCAATTTGTTAAGAATTAATTAATTAATTTCTAGGAATAAAATTATTATTGGTGAAATTCTTCTAGAGTACCAATATTTTTTTCTATAGCACAAATATTTTCTTCTATTGCACCAATATTTTATCTATAGGGCTCAGTTAAGTATACTTACTTGGTTGTCTAGGCATTAATGTCCGCCACTTAGAATTTTATTTTTTATTCCAATTTTTTTGTTGTTCTTATTAGTCTCAATCTCAATGCCAATTCATTTTCTTGGTTTCTTTAGCAATAATTTGTTATCATTACAAACACTTGTGTTGTGTGTTATTTGTTTGTATTTCGTTAATGTTATTATCATCATCACCATGGGCGTCAGTAGTTTAACGCAAGCTGTAAATAAAGTACATGTATCGAGTAACAAACTCTAACTAGTTGGCTTTTAATCGCATATATTGCGATAAAATACTCACCAGCTGAAATTACACCTTTTTTTTATTGTTTCGTCGGCGTCATTTTCTGTATTAAAGTCTTCTTTGCTTGTTATGCTTAAATTAAATATAATATTAGTAATCTACCCTAAGTATATAGTTAAAAGTTAAAGTTAGAATGTTAAGATGACACCTGCCTTCAATTTTGAGGGTTGTTACCTACCTATACAAATATCTAATTCTTTTGTAATGGGGTTATCACCTGGTGCAACATGAATATTGAATTACAACTATGATAATTTTATTGATTTTAAAACCGTTAGAAATATCTTTTTAGCTTTTAAAATGCGCATCGATAACTGTGCACTAGAAGCCGCCATCTTGTTGTACTTGGTAACATGTCTGTCGAACCAAAAATATTAGCCAAGATCGAACAATAAAATTGCTTCAATATTATTGAACATAAGTTTAAAATTCCCAATCGATTCTTTATTAATTTTTTCACCTTGCAATTCGCATGACTGATGACAAATGAAAATCGCGTCGCAGTGAAAAAACAGCGTGTCAAATTCATAGTCACCAAAAAATCAAACGCGCCAAGATAAACCGATAGTCAGATGCTGGGAAACAAGTAAGTTGCAGTTCTTCAGCTTATTCATCTTGTAAGCAGCATGTTTTTCTTCTTATTTTTTATGACACAATGTAACGACGCATTGTCCAAGTCACTGAAACCAAAAAAAAGATAAAGAAATTATAAAGTAGCAGAAAATGTAATCTTCCAAT
>JASKGN010026898.1:0-13192 GCA_030556245.1 Falagria sp. GC000072 | reverse complement strand
TAATTCCTAAATTCTTAACCCCCTCTAAACGATAGGAGGTGAAAACATGATAACAATACAACTACCGTATTGGGTACTACTAGCCACAGTAATAATAGTACACACAAAAACACACAAATAAAAAAAAGAGTGTGTGAGGGGGACTAAACCCCCCACACACAAAACCCCTTAAACTAAAAAAATTTAAAACCAAGCCACGAACTTAACCCAACAAAAAGCTTTAATAATATATACGAAATAAGAAACAGCACTAAAAACAAACCGAGTAAACCAACTATAAATAAACCGATTGCAAAACAAAATATTAATAACACTAAAAAAGCAGCTACAAAACTAGAAAATATCGTAAACAACATATTTATCACCCTTTCCTATTATTAATAACATCTACAAGACCGTCAAGTAACAACCTTAGTATCCAAACAACACCACTAAGCACTAAACAATAACCTGAATAATAGGAAATAAAATACTAATATTAATACCATTCTTAATCTTGACGGTTTTAATCCAAACAAAATATCGAACATAAAATAAGTACAATAAGCGCAAACCATTGAAAAAGATAATATAAATAAAAACGGAAAAATATAATCAAATAACACCATGCTCAACTCCTTTGTAGTGTGATACACGCCAAATAAAAATAATATGTTTACATAAAATATAGGATAGAAATTTATCTCTTTAATAAAATTATATCTCTTTACCCTGTTCTGATCTTATCCTATCAAGATTAGTTTGAATAATTGCTCTCCTTCTTTGCACAAAAATAGCAACTTTAATTAAAATTTTATTTTTTAATCTATCCTTCAAATACAAACCTAAAATCACATCCAAAATATATAATATTGGAATAAGCAAAACTGCTAAACCAAAAACAACTATCCAAACAATTAATATAATCGTAAAAAACATAAATACTCCTAAAATAAACCGGTCAACTCTCTGTCAACCTACAATAATTGTAACAAACTATCCTTATATTTTCAACTAAAAAAGAGGAAATCTAATATTTTTCTAAACAAAGCAAAGAACCATATGCAAAATATTACACTTCATTAAACTGTATTCAGGGTTTTGAAATAATTATTTAGCAACTCCCTCAATGATTGATCTAGTCTAATTAACTCGGAATACAAAATAATACCCCCTTGTTGATTAGTAATTAATGTAATAGGGTAATTGTCGTCTGTTCTAAAAGCCATGATTGTATTATTCTTAGATGTAATTTTCATTAACTGCTTTTCTGAAATCTCCCATTCAGCTACTTGAATATCCCCTTTATTTAATTCGGCTGAATACCATGAGCCGATGTCTCCATCTTCAATTTCATACTTCCGAAATGTTGGTTCTGTAATCCACCTAAATGCAAAATTGTCCTCACCATCTCTTACATTTTTTACATCTAAAACTGTTTTTCTGACCTGCTCCTCAGTTTCACCTACAACAAATACATCCACTACATTTTTACAAATAGGTATAAATCTGAGCTCATCTCTCAATTTATTGATCAAATTTGCTACCTTTCAGAACGGTTTTACCTAGTCTTCGAGTATAAACTGGACTTCTCTTATCACTTTTATTGCACATATGATTATGCAGATGAATAGATTGTGCTTTTAAACTATTCTTAGAAAAGAGCTCATCCCAACTAAGCTTTGAAAATATAAATAAACCTAAAAGAACTGACATAATTAATGTTTCATAAATTGTAAATGAAAGATCATTCATGTATCTAGAATCCATAGCTTGTGATTTAGGATTTAGCATTATGATTAAATGCATACTTCCAGTCCAAAACATTATCACGAAATGCAATAACAATTTTAAGTATCTACTCATTTGGTAATGCTTACTTTCTTTCCTCTACTTTAATTCTGCTTGCATTTTATCAATATTGATTAGAATTTCTTCAAGCCTATCTAAACTAGGTTTCAATGAATTTTCGTAATTAAAACATGTAACAATGCCTATTGAATCATTTATTAGTTCTATTTTTGAATCAAAATACTTATTAAATTCTATTTTGTCCTCTTTGAATGAATAGATTTCTGGATCAAAAAGTTCTTTTAACTCTTCTTCATACCTGAAGTAGAAATCAATTATAAAATCATTCATGTATTTAAATACTAGACTATCTTTACTTAAAGTATTGTAATCAAATTGATTACCGAGATGTTTAGGATGAATTGGTTTTCCATTCCAATAAGTTTTAAAATGTGCATCAGTATTTATATCTGCATAGAATTCAAACGAATCAAAATTGTCGTTTTCTAAGAAAAAACCACCTTCGTAGCCTTTTTTGATTTGCCAAGTGTCTTTTTTCATAACTATTTAACCTAACCTAAAATAATTAACTCTTTGTCAATCTAATAAATATTTTACTAGAAATATTTTATACTTTCAACTAAATTAGTTGATTATTGTTAAAAGTCTGGGAATTCAGAAATTTCTAGCCCATACCCTAGCTCGCTTAATTTCTTCTGAACAGACTTTGTAACTGCATTTTGGATTTCGAAATCTAATCCCTCAAGCGGACGATTTAGTTTTCTTTTTGCTTTCGAGTAACTTCTTTGATTCTTATACACCCAAAGAGTTGCTAAATTTTCATCATCAGTCACAAATTCAGTTGGGATCGCATTCGTCCAAATCATTACTATAAATAGAGCAAAATATAGGAACAAATCAAAGAACCATAAATAGGAATAATCATGCTTGGAATAATTCGCAATCATCAATATTGAAACTACAAAGATAAAATGAGATAAGATCAAATTATGAATTCGCCAAAACTTTGTTAAATACCAAGGTCCATTAGTGTATATAATTATGATCCATATTGTTATTCCTGGAGTTAGTAATGCTAATGGTATAAACACATCAAAAATATTAATATGCTCGTAAGGGTAAATCATCTGCTCTTCCAAACTTTATAGTCTTGTAATGTTGGTAAAAGTAAGTCACGAAAATACGCATTTTCAATTGATAGCTCTTTTGAAGAATAATCGAATCTGATAATAGAATCCCTTATATCTACCCCATATACTTTAAATCCTGCAGGTGAACTATATTTATTACCGTTAATAATCGTTATCTTGTGTTTAATGTTTTTCGAATGAGTAAAATATTTGACGTATATAAATTGAAAAAATGATTCCATTGTATTAATTGGAGGATATGTATTTACATAGTTTTCGAAATCTAATCTTTCTTCAAATTCACTTCGAAATACACTGTTCAACCTTTTGTTTTCACTCTGAAAATTCAACATAATTAGTTTATTAATTGACTCATGCCATTCATTACTCAATTCCAGCTGATGATGGGGCATCACAGCAGTTATATTCAACGCATTTTCTTTAGTTGCTAACTGTTCTAAAGTTGTTAACATCCAATCATTAAGATCATCTATATATAGGTCCACATTATCATCAGATAAATATATGCCGCTTAATATCTCAGAAATATATTGTTCATGTTGAAATTTGTCTTCATAAAAGGGTCTGCCATAATTATAAATTTCATCAGCACCCATCCATTCATTTACATTAAATTCCTCTGGTCGTTCATTTATAATTACAATTTTTTTAGCATCAGCCTTTAAATTTTCATTTCATATTTGTTTCAAAATAGTAGTTTTACCTGAACCCAGCTCACCTAAAATCAAGTGAAATGTATTTTTATTATTTAATTTAGGCATTGTCTTTGAATTCTTTCCCAATTTCCTGTTGCTGTTTGCTCTAATATTTGAAAATCTTTTTGGTAAAGATAATTTTGTTTTTGATAGGTGTATTCTTTTGCTAAACCATTTTTGAGTAACAATTTTTGTAACATTTCCTCTTTGCCTTTTATTTTTACAAAAACATACCCTAGCCATCTACCGTATCTGTCTGTTTTCTTTTCCCCATTTTTAATATAAGTTAATTCCACTCTTACATAAGATCCTTTAGGGGCGTAATGTTTAGTGAATCGACTGGCTTCCCTCCCACCACATTCAACTCCAACCCCTGGTTTCACAGTCTCGGGAGTATCAATCCCAATAAGTCTAATATTATTTATTTCTTTCGTTTTAGGATCTTGAAGTTTAATTGTGTCTCCATCAATATTTTTTACTACTTTATACTGTCCGGATTGAATATTTTCATTTTTAGAAGAAGATTCAGATTCACTACCATTTATTTTTTGATAACCAAAAATCGCCAATACTATTATTAAGTAAATTATTTTGTTTTTCCCAAATATTTGTCTTAGGATTGTTTTATTCATTTTTACAATCCTGGTATTAACCCAATAATTTGTTTGGTGTTGTCGACTAGGTTCGGAATAAATGCTTTGGGTTTGGCTATATCGATACTTACTGAATCATCTTTATTAATATTAAAATCAACACCACAGCCAATTAGCGTATAGATTCCTATCCCCCAAAATAGTAGGTTTTTCATTCTACTTACTCCCTTTATATTTAGAAAACATCGTATCGATCACATACTTAATGGATTGACGATAAGTTACTTCATATTCTTTTTTTAGTTTATCTAGGATTTGTAATTCATCTTTATTAAAATAAAATATTTTGCCTTTATCTTTAGCACTAAATTGAGACACTTTCATCGGTATCCCCTTTTTTATTTCTATTCTGAAACTATTAAACTGCTCTTCAATCTCTTCTTTACTTTTGTTTTTAATGTTTAGACCAATTTCTTCGATAGTCATACTGAAGAAATTATTTAATGATATTCCAGCATCCTTTAGTTCTTTCCATTTTTTGTATGACTCTTTTGGTAATCGAATATTTTTTTCTGAGCTTTCTAGTATCTTATTGTTTTTTATATCTATTATATGGTCGTCTGCTGTTTTTGTTTTAGTAGTTTTATCGTTTTTTGGTTGAATAATGTTTTTTATTTCTTTTTTTCTAACCTCTTCGTTTCCTACAAGATTTTCCATATCAAATTTAAAACCCATTTTATTCTCCCTCACTTGCTTTCTTAACTTCTCTAATAATCTTGATTAATTGTTTTGTAAGTTTTTCATAAGCTTTTGTAACCTTATGCCTTGGGGCATAATCATTCATTACACGCCCTTCATGCAATGCTTGGTCTACTTTTGTAGATTTTGGAATTTCACCTAAATAGAATTTTTTACCAAATGTGTCATTAATATACTTTTCGATCATCCCTCTATAACCGTTTTCAATTACATAACGTCTATCAAAACTATTTACAAACACATACCCATATGCTGTATTACTTACACTTTCATCTTCGTTATTTGTATCCGTTAAAGACTCGAGAACTGAAAATAATTCAATCATATTTTTTACACTCAATTTATCTGGCAGCACTGGTGCAATAACCAGATCTGTATTTGCAAGAATTGCACTAGAAAAATCTGTAATCTCGGGATGCATATTTACGAACACGTAATCTACTTTTAGATTGCGAATAATAAAATTAATCCTATCAGCCATAAATAACATTTTATTTTGGCTATATTTTTCCAATATATCTGTTTCACTAAAAATATTGGATAACTCACTATCTAAAGTTTTTATTGCTTTGTCACCAACAATCAGCCCTAAGTTTTCATATTTTAAATTATAAACAAAATTCATTGGATCCGTTCGGTGTTTTGTTGTCAACAATTCTAAAACAGAATCAGGGAGTTCATTCTGACTTAAATTAAAAAATGTAACGGTATCATTTTGTCCGTCAAAATCGATAATTATTGCTTTTGTGTTTGTTGCATCAGTTAAACATTTAGCTATATTCAATGTGCTTGTTGTTTTGCCAACTCCACCTTTATTATTAGTCACTGCTATAACAAATGGTGGATTTGTAGTTGTATTCGACATGTATATACTCTCTTTATATTTCAAGTTCATATTAACACATATATTCGATATATAAATCTAAAGTTTATAACAATGTTATATATAATAGCTTTAATTTTACTATTATAACCCCAATATGTATTCATAATTCGTATTCTTATTATTTATAAATGTTACTTATTAGCACTTGATATTTCAACACATTTTTATAGTTTAAATTATCAGTTTAAATATAGCATCAAATATAGCATTAGATTTACTAGTTTTAATGCACTTTTTATATCAATCCTTGAACCATTGTTGGAAATATATTTAGATATGAAATCCAAATATACAGTGAAGTAAATAGCCTTCAGGGTTAATGAAAATAATCTTAAATATTATAGGTCAAAATTTAACATCACAAACATATTTATTCAATTAAGAAATTATTCAAAATAAATTAGAACTATTAATTATTCTTTTTAAAAACATATTTAATTTCATGATTATTCGAATATCTAAAATATAACATTCTTATAAACGCTATTTAACATGCTAAATTATATATTGAGTATGCTAACAATGGGATTGAAGGACTATTTTAAAATCAATGCATTTTTGTATATGAAATCGAAAAAACCCTCTAGTATTTCAAATTAGAGGGTTTAATATGGGTATTGAGATAAAGAACTATGCCGATTTTTTTATGTAACTATTTATGTTTGAAACAGTTGATTGACAACTAAAACTCACAAAATTTTTGTTTCCAATTTTTAATTGTTTGTTTGTTGTGATTGAGAATTTTTTTAAAAGTGGGTAATACAAAACATTACAATCTTTCAAATCCTCGAAGTTGAAGTTTATAAATTGTTTTTCTTCAGATGTGTTAGTGATGAATTCTTGTAGAAACAAATTTTCATAAACAAATTTTGTTGTTAATCCAAGGCTTACAAAATAGTTTGATACATCAAATTTAATTACTTCAGATGCTTTATAAATTCTCTCAGCCGTATGATCAGCAGTATCCATGAAAGGACGGATAAACCCTTGTTTGTATCTGTTTTTTAAATCGTGTTTATCAGTATTTGTGATTTTGAAAATAGTACTTGAGCTGAAAACATTCTCAGTTCTATTTGATTTTAAAATAGTAGTCATAACCTGCCTTTCTATATTAATAATGGTACCATAAAGACTACCAATGCAACATAAAATGCAATTTAAATAGCAATATATTATGCTATATTTTAATGTATGTTGTTAAATGCACTGGTTAAAGATGAATCTATTTTAATTAAATCAATTGACGACACATTGTATGATGACAAAAGTTTAACAAAACCGACAACTTTTTATGTAAATAAAGAAACAATTAAACAAACAAATGAATTAAAGCTGTTATATCCTGAAATCAGAAATAGAATAGTAGATTTTTCTATTTTTTATCTAAATAGAGTCAGTCATGTTAAAAGATTTGATAATAGATTAAGAACCATGATTAATAGGGAGATCATTTCTGAAATTAAATTAGAGTCCTTAAATGATTCTTTAAAGCCAAAATATGTAAGATTTTCTAGAGAAGCATTAGAAAAAAGATATGAGAATAAAAAATATTTTTTAGCTAACAAAAAATATGATATTTCAGTTAGTATTAAGCTATTGCATGAAGTTTCACTAATGTTTGAATCTAAAAATCTTCTTTCAAGAATTAATATTTATTAATATTATGAAGTTATACTACATAATGTATCTAGTATTTTGATTGAAAATATATTTTTCTTTATTGGCTAATAAGGTTTTTAAGAAATAGGTAAAATAACCTAATGGTGATTCTGGGTTAGTATCGATATTTGTTTTTCGTTCTCGATTCATGTTATCAAAACCAATTATTAAATCTTTAGCAGATAAATCCTTAGAATCAGCATATTTTTCTAAATTATTTTGTAAAATTTTAGCAATTGCATTTGTGTGAATTTTGTATGGTGCACAAGTTTGGTTTAATTTTGAATCTTTTAAGTTAGTTATTTCATTTGATTTGTATCTACCTTTGGTTTTTTGTAGGAAAATAATTTTATTTCTTATTTGAGCTGCTATTTTAATAAATTCTATATGTGTTTTTTTGCGTATTCTTAAATTTAATTTTTTTGTACTTTTTTTAATAGTCTTTTTTTTAGGTTTCAAATTAAATTTTTTATTTAATTTGTTTATATATATATTTAAATAATATATAAATATATCTTTACCCCTACGGGGTAGGGTGCAAGTAGAACTTTCTGAACCTTCTAATAAGTTTAAAACATGTTTAACAATATCGATCTTTGTTAAATGAATTTTATTTTTTGGAGTAATAAGACAAAAAACACTTGCAGCTTTTTTTTGATAGTTTCCAGTATGCTCTGACGCATATAATCTTTCTTCTTCGCTTATGTAGCGTCCTGTGGCTAATTTTTTAGAGTATCCTAAAGCGTTTAGAACTTTTGACGCGTATTTTAAACTTCGTTCACTGCACGAGTATTTTAGGTTAGTTTTAATCCAATATTGTAGAGAATCATAAGACGCGAAGGTATCTCGACCTGTTTTAGAATCAGCAAAATGCGCCCTAGCTATAGCTAAAAATAGCACATCTTGAATGCTAACTTTGCCGTCACGGAGTTCTTTCGTGTCATTAAGAATAAGATCGCATATAAGTGAAGTAATAAAACTATCCCTCGAATTCCAAACATAATTCGGTAGAGCTGAAGAATCGTAGGGTAAATGCCAAGACTCTCCACGTTGATTAGACTCTTCGTTGAACCTTTTAGCTCTAGAAGTCATTTCAAGAGTTAAATCAACTCTCTCATCCATAGATAGTTCTAAAGATTTTAATTGATCTATTATTTCAGAAATAGAATACTTAGAAAGATTTTGGGTAAACAAAATCCACTCCTTTATGTGTCAAAACACAAAAAGACTGGACAACCCCACAAAGAAGACGTAAAATGTTTTTAGAGCGGCAAACTCGTTTAGTCTTCTTTGTGAAGTTATGTTTAGCCTTTAGTGCTAATGCGAGGGGAGTTATTTCAAACCAAAAGTTTAAGTAACTCCCTTTTTTAATTTTTAGTAACTGGTTACAAAAAATCTCCTTAAAACAATTAATTACATGGTTGTAATTATTATTCACAACCATGGTAGCATGTAAACTACTGAAATTTTTATACACTGTTAAATAAACCAATTAAAAAACCTACTTAAACAGCGAAAATGTTGCTTGAAAAATTTTGGATTTCATTGAGTGTCAAATTTGAAGAGACCCCAATAGCAGTATTGGAGTTGTATTGATGGTTTCGAATAGGCTTTAAATATTTCAAAGCCAAATCATTAGTTAATAAACCAATACCTAAATTAGTAAGTACTGAATGTGAATTAACAATTTGAATTGCAGAATATAAAACATTCAAGCTATCAAAAACATCCGTGCCATAAACAGATTTGTCTTGTAAATAAGAATTTAAATTTTTGAAATGGAAAATTAAAGATTCAAAATTTTGTATCAAAATAATATGTTTGCGTTTACTTCTTAAAGTGTGGCGTTCTTGAATATTGTAATGAGCATAAATCAAACTCTCAATTCTGTTAAAAGCAGAAACAGGGTCAGAATATTTTTTAAAATCAGAAAATAAAGAATCATTATCATTTAAAAACTTTTTGTCTAAACTTATAATTTCTAAATTTAAATTATTTATTTTTAATAAATGTTTTAATTTATCGTAATTTATTTTCGTTTGAATTTGTTGATTAATTGTATTAGTCATTTTTGATCACCTTTTGTTTGGCGGATTATATGTTGATTCATGCTGTATTTCTCCAGGCAAAATCTTTTTTAACATGTAAAGTTCTGACTATTTCTTCAGTGATACTACAAATAACTGGAATTGACACAGAATTTCCAAATTGCTTATATGCTTGATAGTCAGAAACGGGGATTTTGAATGTATCCGGGAATCCTTGAAGTCTTGCGCATTCTCGGGGGGTTAACCTACGTGGGTTATTTTGATTTTGAGGTATTAAAATTGAGCCACTAAATTTTCCGTAATTTGCCAACAAGGCAGGAGAATATGTCGAAATGTCTACAATTTTGTATCCAAAAGTGTTACCTTTATCTGATTGATTTTTGGCATGATTTTGATAGCCATTCCACGCTCTATCAGTAAGAGTGTATTTTTCATTTACAGTTTTTTCTAAAATACTTTTTAATGGTTTTTCTCTGCTCTTTGTAGTTGGTGCAAAAAAATACAAGATGTTTTCAATATCCTTAAACCCCAGAATAAATAATCTATTTCTTGATTGCGGAAGCCCATAGTCCTTACTGTTTAGGA
This sequence comes from Falagria sp. GC000072, assembly GCA_030556245.1. NCBI lineage: Eukaryota > Metazoa > Arthropoda > Insecta > Coleoptera > Staphylinidae > Falagria > Falagria sp. GC000072. Next base: position 3,025 of record JASKGN010026898.1, on the reverse strand, counting down.
CAAAATACTCGCAAGAATAACCTATTGAAGAAAGAGAATTTAAAATAGTCTTAAGAGTATTACCTTTATTATGGCTTACTAAACCTTTAACATTTTCAAGCAAAATGATTTCAGGTTTCTTCTTCTCAGCTATCCTACATATCTCGAAAAATAGTGTGCCTCGAGTATCATTGAATCCATTTTGTCTACCAGCATGTGAGAATGGTTGACATGGAAAACCTGCAACTAAAATATCATGATTTGGAATTTCTGCCTCTGCAATTTCTCTAATATCCCGGGTATCTAAGTAAGTATCATGGTTTGCTTTGTAGGTTTGTGAAGCATACTTATCAAATTCATTTGCCCAAATAACATCAATGCTTTTATTATTTAAAGCTAAATCAATACCACCTATACCAGCAAATAAACTCACTGCATTAAATGTTTTCATATAAACCCCCCGTTCGCTTCTTAAAAGGAATGGAAGAGTAGTAAGTTTTTGCTTTAAAGCTTCTTGATGAACGATTGGATTTGCTACTCTCCTGAGATTGTTTTTGAAAAGGAATTTGCATATCGTTAATAGTTTTTGTGTATGATTTTTCTTTTATTGCAATCCATAAAAAAAATATTAGAATCCAGAGAGAAACAATTTCCCACCTACTTATTAATAAATAATTGGCATGTGAATAATTTATTTTAAGAATTAGTAGAGCCGCAAAGGTGATAATAACTACTTGTTGTAAAATAATTATTGGGGTTAGTATTTTAAAAATTGTTGGAAAATCACTAAATAAAAATCTATGAAAATTTTTAAATTTTCTGGTAAAAACAGTTTCTGATTTAGAGTTTCTCACAAAGGTGAAATAGGATTTTTGTTGAGTTTGCACATAATTTTTTTTGGTTTTAATCAATTTTCTATATAAAGCAAAAAGCAGTAATGGATTTACAAATATTAAAGCGAGCCCTATAAGATAATCGTCTAAAAATAGTTGATTTATCTGCTCTTGATTAAAAAGGCTATAATCTACATTTTCTAAAGAGTCAAAGATATTAAATATATAAACATTTGAAAAAATTAGTAATGAAAGACCAAAGGTAATATCTTGCAAATCAGCAAAATATGAATTTTCCCTTTTAAATATGTTTAAAAATGAATTCATCGTTGGTTTCCTTATATTTGATGCGAATTGGGAATTGAATCAGTTAGAATAGAAGTAAGGTTGTACACTAACTTCAATTCCCAAACTTAATAAAACTAAACTAGTAACAAATCTTTATCAGCATTATCTTTCACTAGGTTAAATGTGAAAGTAACGGTTTGTTTTGCTTTTGTTTTAGGTTCACTATTTTTACCTTTCGGTGCAGCTTTAGGAGCAGTTTTAGGTTTAGCCTTACTCTTTGGAGCTGTTTTTGATTTAGGAGAATTTTTTAATGTCGCTTTCCCATGAATATCCACATTTATTTCAGGACTAACTTCCGAAGTAAATAAAAGGTATGGAAAATTAGGGCTCATCATCATAAATGAAAGGTCAGTTAAACCTAAACTAGGTAGGGTAGCAAGACCTGAAGCTATCAAATAAGCTAAAACTGATGCTGGGACACCACTTAAACTACCAGCCAAATACCCTAAAGGACTTACAGCTAAAGCTAATGATGGGGAAGTGAAAGAACCTAACAATCCTATTGGAAGATTCAAACTTGAAGTTAGAGGAGCGTTAGATGGGCTTAACATTCCTGAACCAAAGTTAAGTAAATATCTAATTGGACTGATAATTAAAGCTATTAATGCGGAAATAGGTAAAGTAACTAGTCTTCCAATACTTTGCAAACCGCCACCTGTTTCTAAACTTGAAAATAAACTATTCAAACCTAGTTGAGTTATAAAACTTGGAGAGGCTATTAATGGTGTTCCACTTGCCGCAGCAAGGGAGGAGGTTGATGTTGTGAAACTTCCAGTACTTCCCATTAAGCCTATATTGGTTAGTGGCCAAAAAATTAAGCTGCCCAATATTGTTCCGATAGTCAAAACTAAAGCATTAAATATAATTTCAACAACAAATAGTGCAGCTGCAATTAAACCTACTACTACCAATATGGCTGCTGGTATCCATAAAAATGGATTGCCAGCGAAGCTTGCATAAAGTGGGAGAGCGATCACAGCCCCGATTGTGCGCCAACCTATAAAGAATAATAAACTTGGAGTGTCTAAAAATAGTCCAAACAATATACCGAATGAGCCAGCCATAATCGATGCGATTGGTAGATTAATTGAGAATAAAGGTGCTAACAATGAAGCCACTGCACTTCCAATAAATGAATGCGCGGCTAAAGATGTCAACAAATACTCCACTCCTAGAGATCCTAGAGAAGGTAATAAATTTATACTTCCCAAAATAGGGATCAAGAATGGCGCTAAACTCTCTGCAACTCCACCAAAAATATTACTCAAACTAAAAGTATCACCCAGTGAACTAATTGGAGTTTGTATTGAAGAATAAATTGTCCCATTTAACAGTCCAGCTGTTAGCGAACTTACTAAAGGGGATAAAGCGGTTGAAGCTACATTGCTAAGCGAAGATAAACCAATAATGGTTGAAATACTACTCATTAAACCAAGTGGAATTGTAATTCCCATAAGCATTGCTAAGAGAAGTGGGCTTAAAAGAAACGCTGTTGCTAGGAAAGAAAGTGCTTGTAAAATATTTACAAGTATTTGATTATCAGCTTTAAATTTCCCAGCATCCCTATTTACTAGCTGCCAGGTTAAACCTAATACTTCGTTTCCTTTACCAAAAATACTTTCAAGAAAATCATTAACTCCTTTATTAAAATTATCTATTGCAATTTTTATTGCAGTTTTATTCCAAAGTTTTATCGCTAAATCAATATTATTTTGGAATAGTGCCTGGAAAATGCTATAAAATGGTTCTGTTAGAGTGCCAATTAGGTAAGGCAGTGTTAAAGCTGTTAAAAGGCCAGCAAACGGTAATCCAACTAAGGATGAACCAATAATGCTACTAATTATAATATCTAAAAGTTTACTTAC
>JASKGN010026868.1:0-11338 GCA_030556245.1 Falagria sp. GC000072 | reverse complement strand
TTTTACACTGTCAATAATTTGTTACAGAATTATTTATCAAAAGCTAAAACCGGTTCACACTGCAGTAAATAATGACATTCAAACAATACAAATGTCAAACAAATGTTTTGTTTGAATGTCATTGTTTACCGCAGTGTGAAGCGGTTTAATTTTTAATAAATAATTCTGTAACAAATTAGTGACAGTGTAAAACGGCCTTTACATTGTTTTTTTTAGCACTTATATCCTTTTAAATAGCAAGTGTATTTTGATCGTGTGCATTTGTGTTTTAATCAATGTCATTTGATACGAGCAATTTTATAATTTCATATATAATCGTCTCGTCCAAATAAACATTTGCAATGTTGCCCTCTACATGTTAAGTTCGTAACGTTCCATTGTAACCTTTACAGGTTTCTCTAAGCTTCTACTGAAAGTATATTGAGTTTTAATAATATTCACATAGATGGCCATAAAAGTAAATTTGTAAATTAGAAAGAAAAGAATTTGAATTTTAGTTCTCCAAATCATTTAATATCATATTCATAAATTATTTAATCACATGTTTCTTATTTTGAATAAATTTGCAGCTTTCTTTAATGTTTCGTCCCTCTAAAATAAATTAAAATTGCAATAAGATAGAAATTAAATAATAGGGAAATAAGTTAGCTACCTTAATAAAACAAAATCTAATGAAATTGTTAGCCAAATATTTATGATCTTTGCTATAAAAAGCTGAAGGGGGAATACCTAAAACCCCAACTCGTTTTGCCATCCACTTTGCTTTCTGGATATCTGGACAATCATTTTTATGTTCTGGAATATTCTTCATGTTATCTAAAATAAATCGTTATAAAATACTTATTTAATTTTATATTCTAAATTTTATTTTACCTAAGACACTAATATCTGCCATGACAAAATAACCACCTTGAGGGATTATAGGTACCATTCCACCCTCTTTAATAGCATTAATCAAAAAGTCTTTCTTTCTGGTTAAATCTTGAAGCAGCGTATGAAAATAAGTCTCTTCAGGTTTTGTCTGTAGCAATTCAAAGTTTCTTTCGAATTCCTTTGCTAGTGCTTCTTGTAACGGTGTGGCAGTTGTATAAATCGTGTTTTGATGAACAATTCGTAAGTTATTAATAAGATGATCTGGGCCATATGCCCATCCTACTTTCCATCCTGTTACACTGAATGTTTTTCCTGCTGAGCCAATGGTTATTGTTCTATTCCACATTCCAGGTAGTGAAGCTAAAATATAATATATTTTTACTAGCTTGTAAATTCTAAATTGTTGTTTTACCTATTCTTATATGTTTCTCAGGTTTATATACCATCCATTCGTAGACTTCATCTGAAATACATAGAACATTCCACTTTTTGCATAGATCTGCAATGATTGTTAGTTCTTCCAAATTGAATACTTTTCCCAATGGGTTATTAGGATTATTAAGAATGATTGCTTTAGTTTTCTCATTGAATAAATTCTCGAGTTCAAGTTTTTCCAGTGAAAATTGACTAGAACTTAATGCAGAGGTATCACCTTGATGCTAAAAAGAAATCTAACTTAGTAAAACTTATTTAGATTTCTTTAATAACTTACATATCTTAAGGGTATGAATCTTGGTATTCCTCCACATGCTCGGACCATCGGTTCGTAACAATCGAAAAATGGCTCTATAAGAATCACTTCATCTCCTTGTTCAACATATCCATAAAATGTAGCAAATAATGCTCCATAGGCTCCAGCAGTTATTAAGAAATCAGTACATGGATTAATTGTGATTCCAGTCAATTTCGAATAGAGTTTTGCTAGGATTTTCACTAGTCTCATGTGACCCTGAACCAATAATAAAAATTAGTTTAAATAAAATGTAATAATCTCAAATGATATTACATATCCACGTGTGTATTGATGTAAATCAGGATCATTACTCTTTGCAACTAATGCCAGTGCCTCAGTGATTTGTTTTGGTGGAGGAAAATCTGGACATCCTTGTCCCAAATTTACTGGATTTAAATTTGTTGCTATGGCATTAAATTCGTTCCTAAAAGCAACAATTTAACAAATAATAATATTTATAAAATTAAAATTACCAAATGCTTTCTTCACCACTTCCATATCTAGTTGGAGGTTTAAATTTACTCGCCAAATCCTCACTCATAGCAACTGTTTTCGAGTTGTTGTTGCGCTGAAAAACACATTTCACTTTAAAACGTTGATTTGTTTACAGCTTAAGCAGCTTAAGTATGTGATAATTATGGCGATAATACATTTTTAGTGATATGTGTCTCCTGATTTTTAAGAATTCAGTAGATAACTTTTGATAAGAGGTAAATTGCGTGTTTTTTTTTAGGTTACCGTTGTTTACGTTGTTTATTGCTTGTTTGCTTTATTTATTATATTCTTAAGTTGTTACTTACGCTTGTTGCCATCTTCCTGTGATTTTCTTTATCTAAGAGTAGAGCAAAGTAGAGTTAGTTAACTTTTCATTTTAACATTGGTCTTTTTAATTCTAGAGGGCGATTGTATTTCATTTGGATTATTCTAACTTTCTGAAATTCAAAATGGTAAATTTAAAATTAAAAATTCTTAAGAAATTACTAAAATTTTGAAATGATGATGATATAGGTTAATGATTTAATGACACTTATGATAAAGTGTTTACTTATGTGTTTTGTTTATAAAGAAGGCTGTTTTCTTTTTTCTTTTTAAATACTTGTTCATAACATTTTGCAATTTCGGATTATAAATAAGATTTACCATCAGTCATCACCCTTGCTTTAATTTTTCCAGTGACATAAAAGAATGAGATAAGAATCATTCGATAAAGTGACTGATAATATATTCTCTGATGGTGCTAATCCCATAGACAATGCACACGAAATCTGATCTCTCCTTTCATTATCATGGTAGTCATTGCGTATTTGTGCAATTGCATTATTCACTGTTCGTCAGTTTAGTTGCGTCGTCTCTTCATTCTCATTGAAATCCAATCAGGATGCTTTTTCCTCCTGAATTTTTGAGTTGTGAAACTTTGAATTAATTCATTGTCTTTATAAAACTTTTATTTGAATACAAAGTACTTTTTATTTAATTGAATTAATTGATTAATATTCATAAATTCGAAATATAACCAAAAATATATCAATTCTTTCATAGTATAAATATAATCGACACATCTGTCAATGTACGAAGAAAAAGTTTAATTTTTTTGTAAGTAACTTTCATACAAAGTTATTTTTAAAAACGTCGTCTTTGTGTAGCCCTCGGCAGTCCCACAAGTACCATAAATGCATTAACTTTGTCTTATCCTACAAATAGGCATATTTATCTTAATATGTCCTCGATGAATTGAGGAATTCTATGCTCGCGGCAGGTCTCCATGCGAGATGAAGAAGCAAGTACATCGAATAAATCACGATGCTTGACGATGGAGCATTAAACAAACAACTTTTTTGTGAATTTTCTGCTTACATGGCTAATAAAATCCATCCATTGGGAAAAGTTTGATTTTTTTTAATATAGAAATGAAATTAATTCGTTTTGAAATTTTATGGGAAACAAACACACAAGTACAGCCTATTAGATAATGATTTAATTCAAATCCACTTGAATAGTAATAAAATGCGTGAGAAAGCAATTATAGCTCATCGCGAGAAGATGTGGAGAGGAGCAGTGATAACGCTTTGCGAGAGCGATCGCATTACGATTGCCTCACGTACTTCACTCTCAAGTGCAAGGATTAATTCGATCGCTGATGTAGCGCGCCTCTTGCCCCAACGATCTGAATGCAATACAATTCATGCTTCGTGTAATCATCATCATTGCAAACACTGCCGAAGCGGGTAATCTAATAGCGATATTAGATTGACATGGGCGGACAATGCTCACTCGTGTACACTCGTGTCGTTGTCAATTAGACACGTGGCTGGTGTCTATTTTGAAGGGTGCGAAGGCATCATCGTTTTGTACTCTTTACTTCATACAAATTGCTGCTGCTTTTTACGAGGATTCTCGATAGTAAGCACTAAGCAGGAGGAAATGCAAGATGTGATAATGCTATCAGATTATGTTTATCTCTTTGCATTCGTAATCCGCTTATTTTGTTGCTTTTCGTTGTTTAATTTTAAAACCATCATTTGCATTTCGAGATGCGATGTTATTTTGGCAGCGCACCCTTCGCAATGGGATTTTCAAAATGAAATTGCAAAATTGCCAATTTGGTGTCAACTCTACAAATTGTCCATCGCGTCAACGATGAGCAGCAGTTCAGCTCGGTGTGACGAGTTGGAAATTTGTGGAAAATTAATTTGCTCTATGGATGGCAGGTCAGAGAATGTGTTGGTTGCATCACGCGGTCCGAATTATGCCTCTAATTAAAATTATCGAATATTCATTCGCATTGCCAGTCGTAGTTTCGTTTTTCGAAACTACAGAGTCATAACTATAATCGCATTTTGGCAACAAATTTTCGAGTCTATTAAAATCGATGTGGTCGGATGCAGTGTGACATGAAATTGGTATATAGCTGACGTCATGCATATGACCTTTTGCCAGGGTTGGGTATGCTTTTTGATAGATATAGAAGTGGAGAACATTCGGGGACCATCTGTCAGCCTAGTTAGCGAGAAGGGCACGAATCGCCCTCACTCGTGTACTGCCCTCCGGGTGTGTGCTTTTTACTCTTTCTCTCTCTGTATTTCCAAATATGCCACTTGCTGCAATGCAAACCATTCGCGGGTGTCAGTTTCAATCAGCAATTTACATTCCCGACTCGATTTACATAAAATGTTTTTTCTGTACTTTATTAGTGCTTGTTAGCTTTCCAACATCACTACCCACTTTATTGTCAATCGAACTTTATTAACTTAAGAAATTAAGAGGCACTTTTAATAAACATTGATTGTTACAAAATTTAAGGGCCAGTAAGTTGACAAATAGCCATCGTCGATTACACCTCTCATCAGTCCGTTTACATTGCTCGCGTTGGATGTTGAGTTATGCACGGATTAATCGCTTTCATCGTTGGGCTATCATCGATGGCAATCAATCCTCAGCTAAATATTTCATTTTGTTGTGCCAAGTGTAATGGCAACACATTATCGACACATTAAAATTTACAATTTTCAGCTTGGATTTATCGAATTTATTCTTTTTGAAGTTTCAAAAATTTAGCGGGTATTTGATCTGATAGAGTTTCGCTCGGTAGTAGACTATCAAGCGCAATTTTCAAGTGCTCTTTGTACAAATAAACCAACCCACCGCTGTTTTATCATCTACCATCTGGAATATGAAACAACAAATCTGATTGTTAATCAAATATTTACACTTCTTTCCTAAAGAGTTGTAAAGGTTTTTTTTTTGTTTTTTGTTTTTAAGGAGTAATTTTAGGATAAATTCAAAATCTAATCAAAGTTAGCAGTGTATGTACTTTAAAAACTTTATTTTACATTTATATTTGTAAAATTAAAAAAATCGGAACTCATAAATTTAAAAATCAAAAATCACAAAACAAGTCAATGGACAATTTAAATAATTAACAACTTTACAATATATACACTTAAATTTAAACTATTTTTAAATAATATTGTACATAATTTATTCTCATAGTTTTGTTCCTAGAGGCAGTCAAACAAATTTGGAACTGTCAAACAATCAAAGACATGCGTAGCTTTAAAATTTCACTGACTGTTCCAAATCATTTGACAACTTATAGCAACAAACCCAAACGATATTTTCAAGTATCGATGACAAAATTCTTTAAATTAAAATATATTATCAAAATGCGTAAATTGTTAATTAATGGTTCGTTTTCTATATGTTATAATAATGACTCATGAAATACACTTTAAAATTTGATTCGAAATTCTTCTTAAATGAAAAAGGTCAAAATTTCGTTATGCATGAGTCAAAGTTTATTTAATAGAATTTAATATAAGTTAGAATTTTCATCGTATACTTGTTCGTCTCACTTTCTTTGTAGGGAGATCGTGCGAAGACACGTAATTGTAACATTTCTGTCATTTGTCGGATTCTCCGATTCGTAAATACACTAGTTTAATTAATATCTGTTTGAAGATACAATCGAAAATGTTTATTTATACAAGATAATCACATCAACAATTGTCGATGTTTTATGATATGATAATGATTTGAATATTTTAAAATTATTTAATAGAAAATAGACATCGTTGTAGTAACCTATCATATCTTGAGATATTATGAATTCTGGTATTACAGGGTAAATCCTTAAATAATTTAATCACTCGGCATATTCATATAATTTTAAATCGTACTTACAACTTTGTACAATGAGATTTAAGTTCCATCATGTGATTTTTTATCTAATTTTATATTTGGCTATGACTAAGTTTTTTTGTGTTTATCTAAATGCTGTAATCTCTTAATTTGTGTTCTTTTTATATATATTTACAGAAATCTTTCAATTTTTCTTTATACAAAACTACAAATCTAAATTTATGATACATCATCAATTAATAATAATTTTCCTTGTCACCATCGCATTCGAGATTGAACTATATATGAATTATTTATTTATCATTAGAATCCCAGCTTGAAGCGATATGTATATTGAGTATTTTTTAAATCGAAGATATGCTCAAGTGAAATCTCTTTTCTTCTTTCTTCCTTTTTCATTGTATTCTTAATTGTAATTTTATTTTTAATTTCAGGTGTAATTTAAACCATTTAAAGAAGAAGAAGGAATTAAGAGCGTAGATCACAGTTTGAGGTAAGTTACTTTTAATTTTCTTGAGAGGAGTTAAGTAGTAAGCTTAAGTGTTGTGAATAATTAAATAATAAGAATGATGATGATGGTTCATGATAATAATACTTTGTCTTTGGTACGTGTTACACTGTATACATTGCACTATGAATGGCATGCGGGGGTGGTGGTTCGTTTCCATCGGTTTGATCCTCAGGGGCAGTAGCGGCGGCGGTGGCGGCGTCGGAAGCTATTGCGACGTCGCCCGTTGCGCTTGGCTACTTGGTGCCTACTAGTGGTGTCCCATAGTTCTGTGCGTTGCACGTTGGCAATGCGAACGGGTTCATCGACGCGAATGGTGATGACACTAAACCCATTCCTGCAACAAACCGAAAAGTCCTTGATTTCGTATTAAAACTGTCGTTAGGAAATTTTACAGCATTTTAAAAATGTTAAATGTTATTTTCATTGCAAAAAAAAAGAATGGCAAACAGACAAAATAATAAATCAGTTAAGTTTCGCTTAACGAAATTTACTGCAAATGTATGCAGGATCCAACAAAATGAAAAAAAGGAAGAAGACCGACCGACCACTTCTCCATTTCAGAAACTGTTGTATCCTTCTTGCTTTCCACGAAGATAAAAAGAAGGTCGGCGGAGTATACAAAAAGAAAGCAAAGAAACGGATGTAAAACGAGGGTGGTTCGTTAGATATCCGCTAAAACGAACGAAATCTACTTAGTTTTAAAAGCGCAACGTTTATGAAAACAAATGTAACGCAATTAGTGTGCGCGCTACCTCTAACTTGACTAGATATTTTTTTATCACGGTGTAAACTTCGGCGTAGTACGAAAAAATAAAAAAGGAGGAAAATGAAACGGTTAATAAAATAATAATACGTGCATACTAACACTGCACGGCCAAGTGGTGCCAACCGGTGACGGGCTGATGGTGAAAGAGCGCGGGTGCAGGTGGGTGATGGTAGTGTACGTGTGATGTCTGCGTCGTCAGTGGAGGTGCCGGTGGTGGCGGTGAACTGGCCTTTATCACGGGCGCAAACGCACTTTTTTCTTTGTCCGATTTCGCGGTGGTTGTTGTTGTGGCTGTTGTATGATGACCAAAATAATCGGGTGATACTAGAAGATCCAAGCAAATTATAATAAGAATTTTATGCAAATAAAAAAGTAATAGTCGAATTGAATTATTTTCGGGTTCGTGATAGAATGGGAAAGCTGCAGAGTGGTTTTCGTGGATTTGAAACTTGAATATAAAGCAGCCGAAGCAAAAAAGGAGGAAGAAAAAAATGGCTAGTACAGAATAAATTTCGTGTGAATAAATTTTCATTTTTCTTGTTTATCATTCGCACCGGAGAAGTTTAAAATAAGGGTTGTAGTGCGTCGTAACGCATTTCATCCAGCTCGCCCAGGGTTTTTGTTGGCAATTTTCGGCGTTCGCATGCATTTTGTTTTCGTCTGAGAATAAGAAGAATGGGACGAAGGTAAAGGAGGCTCGGTAGATAGGGGGATGAAATGGCAGCGCATTTGAATAATGTAATATGTATCCTTACTTGGAGTGGAGTTGAAGAGTCCGCCGGCCGAGGGTGAGCCTGGCAGCATGCCGTTGCTGAGTTGCGCTGCACTACTAGTTGGCGTCGCTCCACCATAGCCATTCATGCCGCCACCGCCGCCGCCATACGATCCACCGCCGTTCGACGAGTGTGGAGTTGAAGCGCTACTACAGTAGCCGCCCCCGCGTGGCGACACACTGCTGCTCTGCGCTCGTCCGTACTCTTCTAAAAGAAAAACCCTACCGGTAACAATGTGGCGTCAGTACGACTTTTGTAACTACAATTTTCGATTTCACGTTCGAATCATCAATTTAATTCAAACGCAAATGATCTTATCTCATGCATATAGTAAGGAAGGACAAGCACCTTCAGTCCACTGACCGTTTCCGCTGTCCTGCACGCTGACAGCTAGCTGACCTGTATACGTATTGAAACTCGATGCCATACCATTATTGCCCATTGTAGGTGATCGCGGTGCTGATAACGATAACTGATTGTTACGAGGCATTGTATATAAAGCTTCTGCGAGATCAGCAGCGCGTTTTAGGATAATTTCCTAAATTAAAGAAAACACAACGATTTGTTAATTTGTTAATCTAATTTCTGATCACTACAAAATCAACTTACTTTTGGTAACTTTTCTGGGTCACCAGGATGCCTTGGTATCAGCTTTTGTAACCTTTGGAAACCATAATCGATAGTGGGTTCATTCAAAGCTGCAAAATAATATTTGTTTAAAATCCAAAAACGTTTAAGTTTTCTAGATTTTAACTTACAAACATAGACGAAACGTCCAGGAGCACCTTTGCAGAATTGTTTAGATTTGTACGAAAGCGTCACTTCGACAACTCCTGGTATATGTCTAGGTGGGGTTTGAACTCTAATGGCATGAGGAGTAATCAACTGCAAGAAACAATTTAAAATCAAACATTTGAATAACGAAATTTCATTTCGGGATTTACCTCACTCCAGACTAGCATTGTGCCGAAAACAACTTGTAACCCATCGAAAAAGTTATCCCCAACAATGATAACTGTCGATCCACCGCTTGTCCATCCTTCGCTGGGACTAATTGCTTTGATGCACGGCGTTGCCACAGGTAGAGGTGGATAAAGACCTGAATGGTAGGAATCTGATGTTAACAAACAAATCGTTTAATAAAACATTGACGATTATAAATATTCATAATTTAAGTCTATGATACATAAAAATTGTAAATTTACAGAACTAGCAAACTCTGGTTGAAGATTTTTCAAAAAGAAAACAAGAACAGATTAAGATAAGAAGAATAAAGTAGAACAAAGTGAGATATTAACAAAGTGAAGCATGGCTGAGTCCGCGACGACCGAATAATACAGCCCCAACTCTCACGATATCAAGCAACCTTCACTTCCTTTGCTTTTCTTTTCTTATAGCCACCCCTGAAAATTCTTTGGAAATCTCGCGTCATAAAGATAGACGAGGAACGCGCAAGTGAATAAGAAAGAAGATTAAAGGACTACGCGTTGGAAAAGAAAGCGTGCGGGGCGCGCTCGCGCGTTTCCGCTTCCTTCCTCCAGTGAACTGAATCGGGAGCCAATTTCACAAAGTTTTGGAGCCGCCATGGGGCCGCATACAAACGAGATGCTTCCGCGTGGCCGTGCGCGCGAGCGGGCGCACACTACCGCGACGCATACCAATGAGCCTCATGATTTGTGGCTAATATCTCACCGGTATGCCTTCACCATTCCATCACTCTGTTCCTTGACTCCATAAGTAACTTGGTCTCGGTTCATTTTTGGTTTTTTGCCAATTTGCTTTGTTTCATCGCCTGCCTATTATTTAGATGCATGTGCAACCAGAGTTTTCTACCTCTGGGATAAAGCAAAAATAGACAAATAATAGAAAGACGTACTGTTTACATATGTACCTTCGGCGGGATCCAGACGTTTCGCTCTTCGACCATGTTTGGAATTGTTGTGGACAAACATATTATCGGAGATGGCTAAGAGTGGTCCATCGACAGTCACTTGTGTCGCTATGACGACCTGCAACAAAAGACACGCAGCAATTGCGCGACATTAATAATACCACCAAAGCAAGACCAAGAATTGAAGCAAAAGAAAAGAAAGGGAAGAAAAGGAAATATCGCACGATGTAGATATAGATGCAGCCATTTTGCGGCGGTAGTAGTGGCGGCGACGGCGGCATTGCACATCGCATCGCAAGACAGACTCCTCCCTCGGGACGGCAGGCCGCGTTGTCCCTAGGGATCTCCCCGCGCTCCCGCGATACACACGCGTTCCCATGGGAACGACTGCCTGATGACGGCCAGTAGGAGGCGGCGTTCGATACCACCGCCGCTTGAAATACGGTCATCGACCAACGCACAATGCACACTCACTCGCGGATACATTCACGGTCATATACTGCATGATCTCGCAAATCAAAATATTTTGCCGAAATTAACGAAGCGTGCACTTGCGGTTGTGATATTTACCCATTGAGTATACAAATTCTGCTCTATGCTCTTCCAGATCTCAGCAAAGAAAATAAAATCTTCGCTTTTTTTTCTTATTCCGTCGACGGTCTTATATGTGAGTAAATCCGTACATGGCTTTCCTTCCTGACTCTTACTCGCTGTATGGAAATTGAAATAAATGGCAGAGTCAGGCTGTATGCCGTGTGCCGCGTAATTGGGAATTGCCTCAACGTGCGCCAACAATATCATAACAATGCTCTCTACAACTTCTCCCTTGTTCTCTTTGGAATTTACTTCCATATAAAATTTGCATCCCTAAAATATCTTCGTTGCTACTTCGAACACATTGTAAATTTGTTGGCTCTTCCTATCTAGCTACCTTCTTCAGGAATCATATCTCGAAACGGTTACGTTCCATATCTCCTTTTTTGGGGTGGCTCAGTTCAAGTATTGCCCCGTTTTTAATCAGTTCCGGTAACACAGAGCCTAGCAACGAAGGTCGCGACGCGACTTTAACGTCAGCGGCGCCTTCTAATTAGCGCACCCCTGAGATTACATTAAAACAATGTTTAAAACGACGTTTTGTTTCAGATGTTGCCTT
>JASKGN010026857.1:0-19308 GCA_030556245.1 Falagria sp. GC000072 | reverse complement strand
TTGAAAATTTTGATGAGTTTAATGAAATGTTAAAAATGCCATTTTTTGAATCAGTGTCATGTCAATTCTTTAAGAAAATCAACATCGACAGTAGAATGAAATGTATATCGTTGACTTTCCATTTCGACGACTTCACATTCACTTAATATAGCAAAACGAATAAATATGCGTTTGTAAATTAATAAGTGAAAGTGAATTTTCTGTTTTATGGAAATTGTCTCTACTTCTCTTCAGCTGCTTGCTCGTTTGCTTTTTCAGAGTTTTTTTTTCTGCGTTCTGGCTGAGAGTATGAAATATTTAAAATTGCGAGAAGTAAAAAAGACTTTGTAATGTAATTTTGGGTTTGCTTATGCATTTTGTTAAAAGGATTATCAAACGAAGCAAAGAATTCTTCCTTAATCAAATTAAATTCAAGTAAGAAACGAAGTAGATTTAAAAATGAAAATTTCAAAAACAATTCAAATTAAATTTGAAAATTTGATCTATGATAATAAAATAAATTAAGACTAGAGAATTTTGTAACTAATTAAAGAGCTTAGTAACAAATGTAACAAATGGATCCATCTCATTATCACCGTGTGTAAAACCAAACAAATATTTCACTCAAATTGTTACACACGATGCTCACGAGGTGGGAAGCGATTAATAAGCAAAATATTCGATAAATGCAAACGGCGATTACGTTGACGTCCGCATGCATGAACAAACATGACATGTTACATGGTACAAACACGACGGGCGCTTGTTCAGCGCACGTTGTCCTCTTGTTCCGGACGTAAAACATCCTCCAAACAGCATTCAACACCGCTCGTGTCCCGCATCCGGATCGATCACTACCATCAGTACCTAGCATCATAATGTTCATGTTGATATTTACGAGTGGCGAGTGGCGTAAAAAGTGCGCAAAAGGCTCTCTGAACAACTTCCAGCAAATTGGATATTTTATAGTGTTTTTATGCACAAGCATTTTGCGAAACGGATTTTATGATGCATCTTCTATCAGTCGATATCATCCTAGACACTTTTTAGCATATCGATATTGAATTCATACTTTTATTCTTTCTTGCATCTAAATGTTTCTAAAGAAGTTTTTTTGTTTGTATTTTTTAGTACTAAAATATATTTCCAAAATTGGAGAAGTTTTTGTTTCAGTTAAGAGCTCCACCCTCTGTTAATTAAAAGTTGAAACTAAATTTTACTAGGAATTAAAACTAAGGGCCACTTCGGTTTACATCTATGAATGAAGTTTTGAACTAAGAATAGGGTTGCCCTATCAAGGGCTAGTTTACAGGAAACTTTATTTATGGAAATAAAAGTTTTGTAAGTTTGGAAACTCATCAGAGGATGGCGTAGTCAATATGAGGATTTAGCAAGTTCCGCAAAAAAAATTTCAAAGATGAACTTTTATATAGGAAATGAAGTTCAAGATGTGAGAGATAAGAGAATAATCAATATTTGAACATACCTGCGATAATAATTGAACATACATAAAAATGATATTTGCAAATTAATTAATTCCATACATTAATTAAATTTCATATTTTTATAGCGAAAATAAATAAACAAAAACGATAAGTGCATAATTTTAAAAAGTAAGAGAAATCATTATCAATTAAATTGGCAATAATTTAATAACTTGCGCTGATATTGACCTTGAATTTCGAATTTTATCAAAAATGTGCAATTAATATTACACCATTTATTTATCGATATAAATTCCCAAATCATTTTCTACGATTAAGCTAGAATTACAATGAACTTGCTAGTTTCCAACGGTTCCTATTTGATTTTATTGCAATAAACTTTTGAATTTATCTTCAACTTTAACTTTTAAACATGATAATAAATATTGATATTTGAACGAAATTAGTCGAGTGTGATTTTTCCCACAAATACGAAGCAAAAATTTATCAAAAATTGAAATCGAAATCACCACATTCACCTCAAATTACAGTCGAAGGATATCTTTGTAAGATTAAAAATTCACTAAAGGTAAAAATAAATCCGATTGATCATTAATTCATTCATTTGGAATCACACACTCATCGATTATTTATTAATTATTCACATTTGATTCGGTTCTAGTTTCTAGTTTGTAATTTACATTCTTTACTAAAACAAAGTCCTTTTTGATTTCACAAATTATTAATTCATAATGATAAGTAAATTCATAATTAATTTGAGGGATGATTAATTATTCTTTGGGTAATTTTAGGATATTGAATATTCAATATTTATTATAAGACTTTTCATGACATTTTCCCAAATTGAAAATTTAATTTTCTTTAGAAATTATAGCCGGGCAAAAATTGCAAAGAGCGAGAACATTTTGAAAAAAGGCAATTAAATTATCCTTGGCTATCCTTTGCTCCTGCCGGTATCGCAGTTGTTCCTGTCCGTGCTGCTGTTGCCGCCGAAGAAAAAATCATTAAACATATAGAAGCGCAAGAGGAAGCAAGCAAGCAAGCGCGCCAAAGGATATATAATAAAAAATATATATAATAACAAAGTGCGTTGTAAATCCCGTGGCCGCGCGCTTCTTGTACAAATGGCGGATTTTGTCATCTAATTTTGATGGAGCTGCGCACCGGCGTCGCTGAAACTCGTCGCGACGCTGCTGCCCTTAAATTATCAGTAGCCAGGCCGCGCTAGTGTCGTTAGGTGCTCACACACACGATGAACGTTTTCTAAAACTGACGGCGTTGGTCCTTGTAAGTATTTTCTTATTAATTTTTATTTATTTCTTTATCTTTGGTCATTTTGATTTTTTTTTTGAGTTAAATTTTTTTTTCAATTTTTTGTTGTTAAATTTCTAAGGGTTGTTGTTGAAATTTGAGATAAGTGAAATTGTGGTTAAAACTGTGGTTAAAATCTTAAATAGTGAACTTTTTAAAAACTCTAAAAAAAAGTGTGGTAATTTCTTTAAAAAACAACAAATTAATTAAAATAATAATAATAACCATAAAAAGATTAATTAAAAATTTAATCTTCCATGATTTATGATTTTTAATTAAAATATTTTTGTGAGCCTAATAAAAAGTGAATTAATTCTCGGTTAGTTACAAGTTACTGAAGCTTTAATCAATTATTTCATATTTCATAAAATCATCCCCTTCGAGGTTCCTAAATTAGAAAATAATGAGCGCGGCGAAAAGAAATGGATTTTAATAAATTTTAAAATTGAATCAAACGAAAAATGTGTGTTTACGTCGAATCGCGATTCATTAATCATCGAAAAATGCTCCCGGCCCAATGCAATGAATGGCAAGACATACAAGCGCGCATTTGTTGACTTTTAATGGTTTCGTTAAATTAATTGTGTTCCATTTTGTCCTCCTTCTCCTCCTCCGAGGAGCGAGTGTCTAATGCCGGTATGGATTTTGTGGGGTAGTTTTTATTACTTTTCCCAGAGAATGAAAATGGAAAAGCCAAGGTAGCAGTAATTTTAAAACGAAAACGAGTAAAAACGAAACTCAAAGTGAAAGTGAAAGCAAATTCATGTGGTTGAAAGCAATAAGTACCGGCTTTAATCTTGAATTTTAAAATTAAAATTTTTAATATTCAATATTTATAAATACCAATTGAAAATTTATAAAATCCTCAAACTTAATTTAAATAAATTTCACTAAAATTTTTAAATTTTGGAATTTTAAACAAACTCGAAAATATTTTAAATCCAACACTGAGAAGCGTCAATTTTTTTTCTTTCTTTTCTTCCCATCGCTTTCCTTCATTTTTCTTTCCGGGGATGAAGTGTGGTGGAGAGGGTAGTAGGTATGCGATGTAGGAAAAAGGAAGAAGGAAAAAGGAAACGAAAAACGCAAGCAGCGTCCAAGCAAGGCGTGTCGCGTCTTATGTGCGTTAGCAAGGCGCGTGTAGTGCGTATGAGGTAGTGAATAAGTGTATTTTTAGGGTGCGCATTTTGACCGCTGGTCGGCGACTCGCTGCCCCCGCGTGGGTGGAACTATTGATCCGCAATGTTCTAGCTACTACAAGCAAGCAAGCACGCGCTCTCTTCGGCCGACCGGCCACACTCTCACCCTTAGCTAGACCTACAACTCTCACACACTTCTCATTTGCGCTGTCCGTTATGTTTCCATTCGTCATTATGTTATTCTGATAGCTGTGTGTTGCCTTTATCTGATGATCAATAATTTCCCCAGTTCTTGGAATATGCGGTCTTAAATTCGGACACATGGTATATCATAAAATGTAGAAATTTAAATTAATATTTTGTTAAAAAAATAATGAGGGTGGTGGTGCTGTTGGTAGTGGTATAAAAGTAGTTTTTTATTTTGAACTTTAAAAAACTTTTTTTTATTTTATTTCACCATTCATCATATTTTTCATATTTTAAAGTAATAAAAGTTTCCTTGGGGAGAAAAGATTTTGACGTTTGCGTGCGAGCCTTAAAACATAAAAGTTTTTGATATTTCTTGACTTTCATGACTTTTAGAAATTTTTATAACGTTTGAATTCGATTCGAATTTATTTCCACCCTTTTTGTTATTTCTTGATAAAAAAAATAATTTCACCTCATTTCATTTAAAGCAAATACAGGTGTTTTTCACTGGTTGCAGCAGTCAACTTTTTATCATTAAAGTCGATAACAAACATATTCATATTTAGTCTAACGCATAATCAATAATTTCACATGCGGCTCATCATCATCATCACCCACCCATGTTCATCAGTGATGAACACGCGTCAATTTTAATTTCATATCCGTTTAGCATATCTTATTTGTTTAACGAGTCGATCAACTCTATAGACAGGTTTTACCATTCGAACAAATTTAAATATTGACATTTATATGAATTTTATCATCGCATATGTTGTTTTTTCTTTGTTATTCCTATTTTTATTCGAGTCGTTTTAATCAGGATGTTATCCATTGATAAATTTTTTAATTAAACTTTTAGCCATTTAATTTTGACAAAGAGATAAAACTTGAAATTTTTGGGAATCGAGGGAAAGTAGGGAGTATAAAAACAGGGGTTGATTGTGCCACACAATTTGGGGGAAGTCCACGCGCCGCGCAACACACGCGTTCTGATCAAACCACATCGTTGTCATTCTGAAAATCGCGCGCCGTCATGTCACATCGCGTCTTTACTACCACCGGTTGCAAATTTATCAACAATGTGCGCGCTGATTAACTACCATAATTATTTCAACCATACACGGGTGGTGAATATTAAACAATTTTGTGTTTTATGTTATTTTGTGTTGTGTGTGATGTGATCTTTTTTCATTAACATGTTACCTAACCCTTGTGATTATCTTTTTTTGGATTTAAGAAAAAAACTTAAAAATAATCATCAGGTTAGATTTTAATCTCAAATCTAATCAATTTTTAAATTTAATTAAATTAATTTTTAATAAATTAATTATAAACTTTTTTTTAATTTTAGGGACCTTATGGTATTATTGCATGTCGCCAAAAAAACGAGATGATGACATCGGTCACGTTGCCCTCCAGTTCAGGTCCCATGCATGGCGGGTTCAACACCAGCGAGACAGACAATGGCAACGACGAGCCCGTCTTCGACCCATCTGCAATTCGCCCCGCGAAACGCTGCCTGTCTCCTTCTGGCGACGCAATTACACCCACAGACTCCTCCAAGAAGCGCCGCAAACAAGCGATGCCCGTTCGAATCTCCGCAATTGACTCGCCACCAGAAGGCAGACCTTCGCCAGCCTTCGTCCCGTCCCCAGAACCACCCGCTTGCTGTTGCCCAGTCTGCCAGCTGAGTTTCAGTACCCCAGAACAACTACAATCACACATCGCCAGCGAACACGTGCCAGGATTCACCTGTAAATTAGAACCACCTTCGTTTTCGCCACCTCCGTCGCCTCAACCACCACCACCATCAGAATCGCCACCTAAATGGCCACATATACCAAACACCTCTAAAGATCCACAATGGATCAATCCGAATATATTGGGGTTTCCTGCTGCATTTATGGGTCTACCACCATTCGCGACTCAGCCAGATGCGTTGCCACCTCGTCAACCCATTAGGATTTTCAACCCGGATGCGTACTGTGAGTTGTGCAACAAAGAGTTCTGTAATAAGTACTTCCTCAAGACGCATAAGGCTAACAAACATGGTATCTATACTGACCCACCTCCTGATAATCCAACTAGCAGTGCATCCATGCAACCTGTGAATATTCCTTCGTTTAGTGGAAGCCAACGACCCGCAACAAGTCTTAATCTCGCGGTCAAAATGGAATCCAAAGCTTTTGACATTTTGACAAATCCTTTCAACAAATTCTTTAAACCAACTCCGGGCAGTAGTAGTAGCAGTGCTGGTGGTGGTGTAATCAGTGGTAACAAACCTTTTGAATTTGGCACCAATTTGGAACAACCAGAGGCTTTCCTTAATGGGTTGGATAACAACCCTGAGGAACCACAAGAAAACTCTTCAAGTCCACGAACCAATAATCAAACCGAAACTACCTCACAACTCAACTTGAAGAGCGAATTTGATAGGACTCCCAATCCGGAGCAACTTTTTTATCCGACAAGTCCTAGTAAAATGTCACCGCCATCAGGACAACAACCACAAATGCAGCAACAACCGCAACCGCAGTTACAACAACTACCTCTATCACAACCACAAGCCATGCAACATCAACCGCCACCTCTGAGGGAAACTTTCCAAGAAATGTCTAATCGTTTACGGCGAATTGGAGTGATGAACCCTAAAGCCTTCTGCGAAATTTGTTGCAAAGAGTATTGTAACAAATATTTCCTTAGAACACACAAAATGAAACGACACGGAATTTTTATTCCTGATGACAAGAATGATTCAAATATCAAATCTGAATCTCATATGCCATACCCACAAACGAGTCCTTTAAATCTGATTATGAGTGAGCAATCGTCGAACAGCTCAGACAGAAAGAGTTTCTCACCTTTAGATATCAGTTGTGACATCTGTGGGATCAAATTCCAAAATGCGAGTTTATTCCAATTACATAACATCAGTGTCCATGCCAAACAACCTACCCCTACTGAAATACCACCTCCTCAGGAAACTATTACGAGTTCAGACATAACAGAACGTAAGGCTGAACCTGAAAAGTCCAATTCTGCAGATAGTATTTCTGAAGATTTACAAAAACTTCAAACAATGATTTTGCAATTAAACGACCTTGATGTTAGCAAAGTTGGATGTACTTGCGGGACATGTGGCAAAGACTTTGAAAACCGGTACTACCTCCATGCCCATATGATGAACGAACATGGGATACTTTTGGATGAAACTCCAGACGCTGGAAAAACTCCAGAACCTATACAATCTACCGATGCCAATATAAGTAACCTCAACAATTTGAATAACAACACCATGTGTGACCTCTGTGGCAAAGACTTCCCGAATTCTGAAGATATGAAGAAGCATATAATTGAAGCCCATCAAACCCAGGCTTCCATTTCAAATATCAAACAAGAATTTAACAATGGGTTTAATACACCAGACAAAACCCCACGGACATCAAGTTCAGGTCCTGGAAATGGACCTTTTCCTGGTAAACCTCCAATGAACATGACGCCAACAAGCAGTTATTGCGAAATTTGTAATAAAGAGCTGTGTAATAAATACTTTATGAAAACTCATATGCAGAGAATGCATGGTATCGAAATCGAGAATGGTGCACAAATTGGGGGTGTCATTTGTGACATTTGTAATAAGGAGCTCTGCAGCAAATACTTCCTCAGAGTGCATAAACACAACACCCATGGGATAGTAGAATATGGGTCTAATATGCTACCCATAAGGAAATTTGAAGACGGAGCTAATACACCAACTTCTTCAAACTCCAATATGTTGTTACCCCCAAAATTAGAACCTCAAGATTCATCATTAAAACCTGGTGATTTAGCAGACATGAGTCATCGATACTTCAACCATTTCACTGAAGTTTGCCCAATATGTGCAAGAAGATTCCGAAGTACCAAATGGCTGAAAGCCCATATGTTAAGTGACCATGGTCCTCAAGGTACAGAAAAATGGGCTGAGTTAGAACAACAATTACAAGTGTCAATTGGCCAACAAAAATCATCTAGAGCTGTAACACCTTCTTCAAAAACTCAAGACAGTTCAAGTCCCACCATCAAAATACCTACAAGTGCTGCTGAGGCTTTACAACAACAACAAAAACTCGGCTTACAAACAGTGTTATCCAGTTTATTTGGGGCTGACAATTCTCCTAAAACCTATCAATGTACCTATTGCCCATTCTCGACATCAGTTCTGCCATTTTTGTTTGTCCACGAGCGTTCACACGTGCTCCCTCCGAATCAACAATCTCAGGAACCATCTCAGGAGGTACCCGACATACCTACACCTCTGAAGTGTCCAGTGTGTATGCAGACCTTTTTGCAACCGGATCAACTTCAACATCACGTTTTCACTCAACATCCATTCCCACCGATACCGCCATTCTTCAATGGATTTAATGGAGGCAACAGTGAAATACCCTCCCAAACAGAAGAAAGCACTTCCAAAGAACCTTCGGAAGACGAGACTGAGGATCACCTCATCGAACAACAACCTGTCAACAAATCTCCAGCTAGAACAAGTAAGAAAGTAGTTAGACGTAAGCCACCCCCAGGTGCAGAAGACGCACTTCGGGATGCGGCCAACAAATCGCAGCTTCCAGCCACCTATGCTCTACCTCTTCCGGGTGCGGGTAGCAATGCCGACGATTCGCCTTCAGCGAATCCTTACATTATGCAAGCTTTCCTCGTAGAGGAGCAACCTTCGAGCGGGGCAGGCACCTCATCGCCCTCTTCAAACCCCGATGCGAAGATTGCTCCTGCAATCGTGTTCCTACCAGTGTTGCAGAAGCTTTCGACACCTGTCACGGCAACGTTCACTCTCACTCCGGCTTAAAAAAAGTTTTTGCCGCCCATTTTTAACTAACGGAATGGCGGAATGCGTTCGTTGTTCATGATAGATGTGACATATTTTTTTAAAATAAGAAACGAAACCGAAGCATCTTCAAACTTATATAATTTGGATGTTACTAATAGTTTGAAGATGTGATTACCAACTGATTACAAAATGAGAAATAACTAATTAACTAACTAACAAAAAAACGGCGATAGCTACACCTGTGATTATTATTTTAATTTAAACTTTATTAAATTAATATAAATCTATTATAATAATAAAAGTATAAGCGTATTCCTATATTTGCAAAACAAACAAATGAGAAAATGATATGAGGAACAAGTTCATATATTATGGACTTGCTTACAATTTAATTACTAATGGCCGACGAAAACTAATGCACATATTTTTAAAGGGAATAATATGCAAATACCGGAAAGACTGAGTGAAAATTTTATATAGTCTGTTACTACTTACTTTCACTTGAACAAATTAACAAAAAAAACTTATGAGTAAACAATAGATTTTTAGTTATGTACAGTAGACAAAAAAAGATTAATCAAAACTAAAATTTAATTCTAACACTGAATAAGTTTTTTTAAATTAATAATGTAAAACGAAAACTGATAAAATGTTAAATTAAAAACGACGACAATTGTCGAACAAGCTTAGAAAGTGATGTTTATGAAGTTCCTATTTTATCTTTCGATAAAAAAAATTGTGTAAAAAGTAAAGTACGCAACAAACAAATAACACACCAAACAACAAGTACACAATATGGTCATTTATATAGATGATAGACTCATTACACTTTATACATATATAAAATATTATAAAATGCATAAACAAATTGAATCTGTTGAGTTTTAGGTGTACAAGTAGCTTTGCTCAAGAAATAACATAAAAAACCAGTTAAAAATTCCGCATATTTTCTATCAACAATTATTTTGATCACGGATTATTTTTAAAATTAAATTTTTAATTTTTTAGATATAGTAGCATCTTTAAAACAAAACTAACAAAACAAAAAAGCGCCCAGTCCACGCGAATCAACTCAGGGTTTTTTGAAACTGAAACGAGTACAATCAGACGACTTTTTTTGACAAATTAAAAGATTTAACTATGGAGAAAAAAGTTGTAAAGCTTTTCCTGTCTCGAGTTCCTGATTAGTATATACTAGAATATTATATCACGTACACTTATGATATTGATAAGGATAATTAACTACAAATTATTTTAAAAATTTATCTGAACTTATATGAAACAGAAATTTTAATTTTTTGTTTGAAATTTTTTATTCGGTTAGGGTCCAAAATATCTAAGGAACAAAGTTAAACCCAACCGTCTTCCAATCTCAAAAGAATTTTTTTTTTTAATTAAAAATTAAATGAGTTTTCCTAATTATATTATCAAAACTACAAAATATATAAAAATCTCCATTATTATAGTACAAAACAAGCTAAACATAATAACATAAAACAAAACGACTACATTTTGCTAATTACTAGTTATAAAACTAAGCTGTGTGCCTTGAGTAATTGCAAATGACCTGCTATTTCATAAAATATATAAAGTAACAAATTCCAGAAGAAAAATAAAAATGAACAGCCTGGGTGCTATCAAATCATAAATCAAAAATAGTTAAATTTTAATTAGGAAATAAACCAACCACACACGACCTCAAAAAATATCACGAAATAACCAAAATTTAGATTCGTATGCAAATCGTGATGGTGTATAGTATACTTACCCTATATCGTTTGAAATTGAATAGAATTTCTAGTTGAATAGCAAATAAATCGATTTTTTCTTGCGTCAAAATTCTTTATGCATCCAACCATGACTGCCCTTCGTCGGTGGTCACCGTCCGAAAGAGAGGCCACCCTCTTTCCACAATGGTATTCATTATGTTAAACAAGTTATTTTCATAAAATGCAAATTTCCTCTAGTGTTTCTCTCTTTTTCGAATT
The DNA here is from genome assembly GCA_030556245.1 of Falagria sp. GC000072. Lineage (NCBI taxonomy): Eukaryota > Metazoa > Arthropoda > Insecta > Coleoptera > Staphylinidae > Falagria > Falagria sp. GC000072. The sequence continues at coordinate 8,432 of JASKGN010026857.1, read as the reverse complement.
TTTTTTTGTTGATGTATATGCACGCGTGCGCGTGAATTATAATAATGCAGGAATACAATAGCGAGGGTTTTGGAGTTTCCAAAAAGCTGCAAACAGCTGTGTCTCACTCCGTTTCATCCCCTAAAGAATCCACTAGTTGTATATGTGTAGTAGTGCTACTGTAGATTCTCTCCCTCGATTTTATTTTTTCGGACAAAAAAGCATAATATGCATCTGTTCAATACGAATTTCGTATTTTATAATTTGTTCACCCTATGCAAGGCTAACGAATCTCAGGTTTATAATCTTCCATGCATATATTATAGTAAATTATTGATAGGTATCTAAATCTAGTGAAATATTAATACTGTAAGTGTGTCAATTTTTGACTATTGCTTTAATGTCCGCCATGTTGAATAACTTTCACCCTCGATTGCATGCGAATCTAAAAGTTTTATGCTTCGGATTATTTATGATATGTCACCCGTACAACAAACACAAATAATCACTGATAGAAAATTATACATAAAACTATCAATTTATGAATGGATTACCCAAAAATGGGAGAAATCTTACTTATACTAGACTTACCCCAACTAACAATTTTCATTGTCTTTTTTGACAATGTGAAAATCTTTAAATAAATTCTTAATTTTTCCTTAAGAATATTTTCCTAAGGATAAAAATTAAGAATTTATTTAAGAACTAACAAAAAATAAGTCTAGATAAAAATTAATCGAATTATTTTATTTTCGATTCAAACAAGTGACATTAAACATTTAAATTTTGAACGAATTGAACAGAGAATAAAATTATTCGATTGATTGGACTATACAACTAGATATATGAGCAAAAAATCAAAATTGGGCGATGCGGAAAACCTCGGCCGTCCCGACGCCGTCCGTCCTGTTAATATATAAGTTGTTCGTAGAATATGAAATGTTCCAGGATGAGCGTTCGTGCGCGTTGCCGAGTGCCAGTATGCTCGCCCGCCTTTTTACGTTAATCGTTTTTTAATTACAAATTAACTTTAAACAATTACAATTAACGTGTTAAGATATGCGCGAATTACTTAGACGACGACGATTTTGTATAGTTAGGAGAATGCGGTATTATAAACTGTTACGGGTTCACTAGTCATTTAATCAAACCAAAAATATAAATAAATCATAGATTTCATATATTTACACTTTTCATTATTAAATTAGGATTACTTATTGATTGAGAAAAGAAAACAAAAGTTACTATTTGTTACGAAATTTCTTTGAAAGTTTTGAGCGACGTTAGAATAAATTTGGTGCAACGATCAAAACTAAAGTTTTAGGCAAGATTTAGTTTTATCTTTTTAAAGCTACCTAAATATATTTATTATATTATGATTCGATTCAAAATTCAAATCGATCTGAAGAAAAATGCGAATGAAATTATAGAGGGAAAGAAAACAGAGAAAAACTTCAAGTTTTTTATATTTATATTTTGGATAGCGTGAGAGTTAAGAATTTATATTAAAGTCCAAAAACATGCGACGCATTTAATATTCGAACGAATACAAAAAAAAACTAAAAAGCCCAAGAGAAAAAAAACTGAAGGAAAACAAGTTGAATTGTAGAAAATATAGAATAAATTTAAAATAACACAATAAATAAAAATACTTACTTATTTAAATTGAAAATAAAAATAAAATAAAAAATAACCCTTAACAAAGAAATCCTTGAAAATATGAAAATGATAAGAAAATAATAAATAAAAAACCTTGAAAATAAAATGAAAATTCTACAAACCGTATAATTTCCTTCCTTGAAAAATAATTCGCCTGGAGGTATTTAACAAATACAACAACGTGAAAAACAAAATTTACGAGTGCGAGGACACGACAAGAAAAAAAATGTAATTATTGTTCTATTGATTTCCTATCGGTTTTCTCTTTATCTCGCATCTCTCTCCGCAGTTGACGAAATAAAGTTCGAAAGTACGAAATGAAGGAAATGAAGAAAAATTGTGTATGTGGAAAATTCGAGCGAGTAAAATACGCCTGCGTTGTAATAAAATATAATACACTCGGCTTCAATACAGTTTGTCCAAAAGTTTTCAATTTAAAAAATGAAAAACACAAATAGAAATGCAAATAAAATAAAACCAAGGACGCAATCATAGTTTTTCTTCTGCAGTGAAATCTCGGTAATAAAATCATGCAAATCGTATGCCTCCCATGATAATCTTAACGATAAGTCAAAACTACAATAATTTATGAAGGCATTTGTCCACTATTGTCCACTATAATCTAAGACAAACTGTAGGCCTTTACTTTTATAGTTTCATATTTGCTATGTGCTTTATTTACACAAAACCAAGCGACATGACATCCTCATAGAGAAATAGATGACTAGGGGCTGTCTCACTACCACCTAAAAATAGATGGAAAGCTAAGATAAGGACATTCTAAATGTCTCTGTTTTCTAGATTCTGTATGATTTCTCCAATTTTCATTCTTCAAGTCAACTTGTCTGAAATTAACTTTTTTTCTTAGAAAGAAAAAATTGGAATTTTTCTAAGACTTTTAGTAGCTCATCTTGAAAGTTCATCTGTCCTTGATTATTATTAGCAAAAATATAAATATAAATAGGAATTAAATAAAGATAAAAACAATATCTTAGATTAATCAAGAATAGAAGCATTGTTATTATTAATGATGATTAAAAGAAGTTCCTATTCTTATTGTTATCATTGAAGTTCCTAATAATAATTTAAGAAAATCCTTGGTTTTACGTAATTACACAAAACTTAAAGAGAAAAAAAGATAAGAAATCAAAAAAAAGGAGAAGAAAGTAAAAATAAGAAAAAGAATGTGAGAATGTGAGGATGTCAGGATGTAAAAGGGACGACTTGGGTTATGAGATATATGAAAGAAGGACGACGGTGGCGTTTATTATATTATCGTCATTATTTTATATATCGGGGAGGACGAACGACTGCCCTTCGTAGGACTGACTCTTAAGACTTGCGCAGTGTTGCCTTCCTACATGACATGACATACACACATGAAGTAAAACAATCGTAATGAGGGAAATGTTTCTACATTTTCTCTTTCTTCTCTCCCTACTTTACACTCCACATTCTACACATAGGTATATGAAGTCTCTGCATGGACGACTTTGTCCAGAGAATATTGCCGCTGTGTTGTTTGTGTGAATGTACATTGTGTTGGTCATCTAGAAGACAGAGGGGTGGCGCGTTTTGATAAAAGGAAACGGGATAAACCTATATTTTTCCAAATCCACATTTCAGTAAATTTACGACGCACATATAAAGGCGCGGCGGTGGAGGCGGCGAGCGTCGGCGCGACATCGCTCTATGCCGATGCCGCTCTGCTCCCCGGGAAAACTTAATGAAATAGGCCGGCTTTCCAATTATGAAATCGAAGGAGAGAAAACACACAACCGTTTCGTTACTTTCGTTTCTGATATTTTTCTTTTCTTTTTTTCTTGAAATTGCTTGGTGGATTTTCTTAGATATTTTTACACCACTTTCATAAAATTTTAGATTTATTGATTAATTTATAATTAGAAATATAGTATATTTTCTTGACATATTTTTATGATTATTTTCAATATAGATTTTTTCATCATTCAGCGCGCGCATAAAAAAAACTCTTTCCTTCGTTTATATAACGTTAGGAATTATACGCTGTTCATTTTTTTATTGTCGACGAAGCAGCTCGTTTTATTGTCGTTTTGGAAACGGTGCGTAACGCAATTAAAATTAATATCAATAAGTCTCGCGGCGCCCCATTTCGCCCCCTTGCTGATCCAGCTGAATAAACAACACCGCGCGTGCGGAATTCAATCATTCGATTCAATAAAAATCCAACTTTTTGGAAACAATTTTTCACATTAAAATTGGAAAAAAGGGGTTTAATTTGGTTGAGTATTATGATAAACTTGGCTTTTAGTCACAGCTGAATAAACTGCAACGATGAGATCCGATCTAAACAACAAAAAATCCAAAATTGAAAAAAATCACTAATCGTGTCAAAATTCGAACAAAACCAGGATGAATCAACCCGCTTTGGCATTGACAAAAACATCAATTTCATCAAATTCTATAAAATGTTTTTCTTTAATCGTCATCGCAATTGTAGTACCTAAGCTACACGCAGCTGTTGCGTAATTATTGGCGAAAATGTGCGAAACGAGGGAAACAAACAAGGGGTTTACGTAAAACGTCCCCTTTTGCAGCCAAAAAGGGGTAAAACCAGAAAATCTATCATTTCGTATCGCGACAAACATCTATTGGCAGGTTTTTACCTCTTCTTTGACAAAGGACGCCTCGACTAAACCTAAAGGGCAAACATCTTTTCATGTGCAGTCTGCACATGTCGGCACGAGATGAGCAAAGCCGGGAGCGTGGCAAGACGCGCACAAAGGGCGCTCGCGCCAACGTTTTCCACATTTCCACATTTCTGTAAAGCCTAAATAACGCGCACGCGACCTCACCCCAAAAATGCCACGCCAACACAAGCGTCTATTCGTAGATTATTGATTTCATCGGTTTTCATTTTTCTTTTCTTCATATTTCTTATACTTTTCTATATTGCTCTTCATTTTTTGCAAAATAACTTTTGTCATTCAAAATATCCCGCATTTGATGTTGAATACTTCATTTAAATTTAAATTACCTAGAATATTTTACACATCGGTGTGTTATACAACCAACGGTTAAAGTTCGTATTCTTTTCAGTTGCAGTGTCAGAGAGATGACATCTTCACGTCGTAGCCTTCAAAACCCTACGAAAACTTAAACTTTTCGGTTTGAATCAATTTTATAAAACGTTATAAGTTCAAAGTATCAAAAACCGAATTTTATGGCTTGAATTTACCTTCTAGAGGGGTCAACGCGTGCATGCATCAGATGTTTACTTAAAAGTCCGAAGGGTGTAAAATCTAACAAAACCAGCGAGAAACGCGTGCCATACAAATAAATAAATAAAAGCCACAATTTTAGGGTAAACGGGGTAAAATCGAAATCTCTCTCTTTATATTTGTCTAAATCCTTCTATTCAAACTTTCAAATCTCCCTTTTGGTCATAACTAGCTAACAAGAAATAAGAGCAGATTTTCATTTTATTTTCAAAGCTTAACTAAACGTTCGTTCGAATATTGAATCGAGCAGATGTGAAATCATCTTTTACCCTCCTAATCTATTTCAAAATTCAGAAAAATCAAAATTTTTTAAAATAAATTAATTAGGATGATTTAATCTCATTTAAGTAAAGCTAAAAATTTTATATTAAAATATTATGATTGAAAGTTTATATTTTGGAATATTATTTGATAACTCTAAGAATCTCGCAAGTCTATCACTACTAGTCCTAAAAGTGAAAACTAAAACTTATTATTAACTTACTAATACTGTAATTTTTTATACTATATTAGAAACCGTTTATATATTATTAAAACTATAATTAAACTATTATTATAATTAATAATTATATTGGTAACACGCACGCGCATTTTTTACCAAACAGAGATTCGGCGCCATTTTGAAAAATTTAGGAAGATGGAAAACCCAAATTAAATTACAAAATTCAAAAGAAGAAGAAGAAAATCGAAGATAGAGAAGAGGAAATTGAAGGTGAAGAATGAAAGAAATTGAAAATGAACAAAAACTACTATTAGAAAGTTAAGTAAAAAGTAACTAAACTTAAGTAAGAGTTAAGTAACTAAAAACCTACTAAAACTAAACTTAGAGTTAAGAATCGGAGGCACAAAATCAAAATTAGTATGTAAGGATGTTTAGTATATATACATTACATATATATAAGAAGAATTATATATATGAGACACATAAGTTATATAGAGACATGTTTTGTAGAGAATTTCACATGAGATTATATCTATTTACATTGGAGACTCAGATATATAATAATATAAATTATACATACATTATTAATATTAATATAATAATATATAAAATAAGATATAACTATTTTCATATTATTCTGCGTTTGTACTAATTAATAAGAGCGAAAAGAGGCGAACAAAACAAACAAAACGCTAACTACTATAGATCTACATCAACCGAATAATAACAAAACAAGATGGCGGCAAGGATAAAACATAAAATAGATTATGTGTAAGTGTTTCAGCTTTACGTTTCTGTCTATGTGTTATGTATACCTACATGTAAGTTGTATCAATCTATTAACAAACTGCCATTTTGATGAGAACATTGGTCATTACATGTTGTCAACTATTAAGTTGTCAAACGATTTTGACTACCTATACAAATACAAATACTTGATACATACATATTATGTAATATGCGTAAAACTTCCTCTTTTATATAAATTAATATGAACATGAATTGTGCGTTTATACAAAATCAGGAACGATTTCAATTCAATACCTAATTACCTAATTAATTTATTGCTAATAATTGTAATCTTCTCATGATTGGTTTTTATTATCTTTGATGAATTGTTGACAAATATTTTATGAACAGTGTTACTACTCTTATACTACATTAAGTTATATGATGCGACGAGTATGTACCTATTATTGTAATTTGGCACAAAAGTTACCTAAAGTTACAAACTAATTTTTACTTTTTCTGGGTTTTATGATTCCTAGATATCTATTGAATTTACTAATTGTTAATCACCTAATGGATTCCAGTTTAAAACTAACTACCTCCAACTAATACAACAATTATAAAGATAAAACACAATATCATTAGAACAAAAAGAAAAAGATTCAAACGATTTTTTAGTTTGTTAATAAAAATATTGTAAATATAATTTTATTTGTTTTTAATTAAATTAAGAGCAACGCATTTTTTTATGTAAGTTTAATTTAAGGATTATTTTAACAACATTTTAATTAGTCATTTGTTTATAAAATTTCTTGTTCTAGTCTTAATCTAGTCCATTTTTAAAATGTTATAAAATATTTTATAAAGAGGTGATAACTGTATAATTATTTAGATTCTAATATTCATTTCATCGTTGCTCATAATTATCATTTTATTCTAAGAAAATTTAAGTCTCAATAAATATAAATAAAGTCTACAAACAATACAAATAATTAAATAATAATGAAAACTGAACAAAGTAAATGAATCTTTTTACATTTTCATATTTGAGTATTATGTAAATTAATAGGAAACAAACAAGTGAACAAATCAGGAAAATTAATAGAACTCAAATTTTAAGGAAACAAGAACAACAAGGAAAATATACAAAATTGTATTGTATTTGCTAAGCATACTACGATTTAGTGGCAAATAATTATGTATTATTATATTAGTCATATAAGAAAATAAAACTAATTATAATGAATTTGTTTCTTCTTTCTTCCTTCTTTTTTCATATTTAATTTATAGCATTTCAATTAAAAATCCAAAAAGGTAAGTAAATTTAAGGAAAACTTCAAATTGTTTACAAAGTATAAATTATCATTCTGTCATAAACATCCTAAACATGCTCATAAAGTTATCATCATGTTTTTATAGCTAATTTTTATTTAAAAAAAAACAATTCTACAACATATTATAGAATATTACAATTAAATAATAATTATAATTGTTTTCAACATGTCAATATTCTTACATACCTAGTTACTTCATGTTCGATGTCACACAATATATTTTGATATGCCTATATGCTTTAGTTAATTACAATGAACTTTATTCACATGATACGAATTATTTTCCGACAAAAGGTTACACTGCATATGTCCCATAAAATATCATAACAAATTCTAAACCATGTTAAATAATAGTTTAGATATTTCTAAGAAAACGGAAAATGTTATCGCTGGGAAAATTTTCAATTGAAAACACTTTGATAGCAATTTTAGTTTTATAACTTACGACTGTTTTGTTTCTGACAATAAAAATAGATAAATTGTTTTGTACAACAAATATACAATTTATTTAGTTGCGTATTTAGTATGTCTTTTTGAGCAAATGTTCTGTAGTTTTTAAATACTTTAAATACATATTAGTCATACTCATAAATTATTTTTTTTCATGAACATGACTCAGGTGGTTGTGTTCAAAGTGTGTTTATAGTTTAACTTAAATTAAACTTCAGTTTTCAAAACTATTGCTATTGCAAACATTATTTTTTTTACTTATTACGAATTTTATTGCTAGAGATAAAACTAAATAGATTATTCACTCTGTAATTAATTCAACTCGTGTTTGCAAATCATGTGATTGGTGTTATTTATAATACGGTAAGTAATTTATTGTTTTTTAATAAAATTCATAAATAAATAGATTAAATAAATTAAGCTAATATTCAAATAAATCAGTATCACGTACTTTTCATTAAATTATTTATTCGTTATTATTACTCATATTAATTACATTAAAACAAATATTTACTAATGAGTTTAACTAATAATAATTTATATATTTACTAAATTTATGACACAAAAACAATGAATCAA
>JASKGN010026828.1:0-14340 GCA_030556245.1 Falagria sp. GC000072 | reverse complement strand
TCTTGTTTAAATCAGGCAATTAGTTGTAAAGTAATAAATTTTTGATTAAAGCAGAAAGATTTGGCATTTTTAATTCTAAACTTCAACCCTCTGATTTTGCCCTTTGCAAAAGTCAAATTGGGATAAAATTATGCTAACTTGAAAGTACTATCTATTAGCTTTCTTCTGATATAGAAATTATTTAAAAACTTAATTAGTTTAGGAAATAGTAATTAAACTTATTGCATACACCATTAAATTCTCGAGGAGCCTAATTTCATCCCACATAGATACAACCCTTTGACAACACTTATAAAACTAATTATTATTCTGATAAAAGAATATTTTCTTACCTAAATTTGGTGTTAGTTTTGTTTAAATAGCTGTTTTAAATTAATTTAACAATAATTAACAACTATCTATAAGCAAACATATGGCAAAACTTGTATAAAGATAAAAATATATTAGTATTAGGGTAGTAGTTTACTTTTTAATATATTATATATATATATATATATAATATGGTTCCTGAAATAGTAATACAAGAACTAAATAAAATGATAAATAATTTTCTAATTATGTTTTATTAAACATACTAAAAGACATTACTAAAACTCATACAACATATGTGAGTTCAACATATATAAAATTAAAATTATAATATTAATTTAAATATGTATTCTACAGCAAAATATTTAATATAATAAATGAAATAATTTGCATGTATTTAGATCTATGACCCAACAAACAACAAAGAAACAATTCAACCCAGCACTAAACACTAGTATACCCATAATAGTTAAACAAATTATTAAATACAATTAGACCACTATTACGTCTACATAATTAGTACTATGTCTTATATAGTTTGTACATGTTCAAATTTTATTTACTAATTTAAGTCTCTGGAAGGTTATCCCCTTATCGCCTTTTACACACACACAGAATTCAGACTCACTCAGTCATAGGTGAAAATATTCCATTCCTGAAGAAAGTGTTCTAGTTCCATGGCTAAAGTTATGTCCATATTATTCTGTTACACCCTTTGTTGTGTTGATTGATTGCCCTTACCATAAGAAATTACCTATATATAAAGAAAATATTAGTATCTTTATTTAATTAACACATCAAATATTATAATGCTTGTAAAAGCAATTAAGATAGATATTTTATATATTTGATATACATACGAATTGATAATGATTCCTTAATTCAGGATGAAATACAAATTGGAAGAGTATCCAGGACCAGGACACACATTACTAAGTACTGATCAGCTGTTCTTGTAAATCTCCAACTGTAGTTTTCCAAAATTACATATACAATGTTGGATTAATTCAGATTAATTGGATTAATTCCAATTAATTCTATAATATGAAATGTTTGAAACCTTATATTAAAAATAATTATTTATGTTTTGCATTCTTACAACAACAATTCTTGAATTCTCCAGTGGGATAAATTAATAATGTTCATTGTTGTAAACCTTAGAAAAATTTTACTAATATAAATTTCAATTAAACAAATCCAGCAGGTCAAACCTTTCTCTAATACTTCAAAACTTTAGGCTCAACACCAAAAATTTAAACCTTGAACACATTTGATTGTCAACAGTAACATATAAAATCCTTTATCCAAACTCTCGTTCTGGTTATCATCTTTTGCAATTTCTTACAACTTTTCTAATCATTTGTGAATCCAAATATTCAACAAGAACTGTCTTTGACTACCAACAACTCCAGCTTGTTGTTCAACTTTAACATTTTAAAATCTTTCTCAGCAGATCCAGTATTAATTAAAGAATCATGCTGTTTGTTTTATGTAAGCATGAAATGTGAAACTTCGACACCAGTTATTTTCAGCTTCTCCTAGATAAATACATTTTTGTTTAAAGCAGAAAGAATGTGCAATTTTAAATCTGTAATTCACTCCCTGTTTCTGCCCTTTGAAATAGTCAATTTGAAATGTATTTAGGCCCATTAAAATGTGGAAATTGCGATACCAAAATCATTTAAATATCTGAATTATTATATGAAGTTAATAAACAGAACTGCTTATAGTATATCTGAAGCAAACATAAAATAAAATCTTTTAATATAGATATTTTTCTTCTTCTCATAATCTAAGATGTCTTTAAGGTGATCAAATTAAATATATCTCTTCTTTTGTAATAACGTCTTATATTCTGATTGAATTTTATTTGTTGTTTTGGCAATTACTTCTTTAAAGTTTGGAACAAGTGATTTGGTGTAAATAATTAATTTAAATTGTACATATATTTAATAATCATAATTATTGTCTTCATCATATTAAAATGCACTTGACATGTACAGTTAATTACATCAACAAATTACAACTTAAGGCAATGTTATTTTAATTAACTTACAGAAAGAAAGGTATCTACGTAAGCCAGCCACATACATATTATTGCAATATATCATAAAACAAAAATAATAACATCGCTTTGTTTTTTTAAACTTTTCGCAAAATAAAACTAATCAATATTCATTTTTGTAAAGCGTATATAATCAGATTAATTATTGGTTATAAAATTTCGCAATAGTCATATCTTAAACCTAGAATTTCTTTTGTTTAATTTTAATGTATATATATAATTTGTTAATCACCAATGTTGATACGTTTATGTTACCATTCCGCGATCACATGATTACAATAGCATACAAAAACATTAAATATTTAACTTGATTAAATAATAACTGACACTAAATCGGCAGATTCCATCTTAAACACGTTATTTTACTATTACATATTACGAAATGGCACAAATATTACAAAAAAAAAATAAACACAGTGTAGGTATTAACAGAGTTTAAATAAAATATGGCAGTTAAACTGATGCATTGATGACCATAACTTTTTAAATTAAGTAACTAATTTATCGGTATTAATTAATGTATTGTACAAATATTGGCTTTGTTTTTTGAGTTATTCCTTGATAATTTTGCTTTTATATAGAAAATTGTGATTTGATCATCATGAAATCATCATATTAATTTGAACACAAAGAAGAACACACAAAATTATCAATAAAATATGACCTACGCGGTTCATGTTGTCTCTTATCCCATTTACTTAAACTCTACCATAGGTATCACCCCTAAAACAAAAATTTGTTATTAGATTAATTTACATTTAACTACAATAAATTTAAATCACTCACGTCTTGTACTTAATCCGAGCAACATGTTAAGATAATGCATTTTGTTATTAATTAATAATTTGTATTTAGTTTAATAAGCATATCAGTCTAATAATTTCCTTATTAAATAAATTAGTATACGTTCTGTTAGTTATTATTTACAATGACCGCACATTGTCATTTTCAATAGTATTTACATATTACCATATTTTTTATTCGTTTCATTTGAGTTTACTTCACTGGTACATTAAATCTAAATTGCTTTATGATAAGATGTTTTAGCAATACTATATAGTTGGCAAATTGGCATTATATTATATACATAACTTGATAACCCGATATGGATTCGTAAAGAAATACTCAACAATAAATGCAAGAAACCGTTTTACAGAATCTTGCCATTTTATATTCTTAGTCAAAGTAAAAACAACGAAACAATTCTGAGAAAATAAAACAATGTGCTAATATTCATGATCGTCGAAGCAGACGAGGAAGGTTTCGGATGGATTATGTTTACAGGGGGTGGTGGTATTATTTCATCAAATTGATCAGAATCACTAAAAATTAGCGAGGACGGAATCCAACTGTGTCTATCCGTTAATAGTAAGCATCAAAAGGTAAAAGAACAAGGACACAATTATTGTTAGTATATTTGTGGTAAAAAATTATTGCGATTACTCACCGGTAGCATGGTTTAACATTAGCACCTGATACTGCTGCACTTCCCAAATCTAACAAGTTAGAATCTTGCAATTCAAAGCCATGGATACATCCTTTAAAACTTTCTGTGTAACGATCTCTCGTTATTTCTCTGTTATTTGGAGTGCCACCTGAAAATATAGAATTAATATAAAATATACTTAATTGTATAATTCATTAAGTTAATTTTACCTAAATAAATATTTCCACTCGTATTCATTTGATTAGTAATGCCTGGAGCTTCACCTTCTGCAACATAGTCATTATCTATTTCCAGTGAGCTTTCACGTCCACGTCTTTTAACAATAACTCTATGGCGAGAACCATCATCAATGCGAACTTTGTCATTACGGATAACCGCTGATCCCATCCCCAAATCATAGCTAAATTCTAAATAACCATTTACCACTAAAACAATACAATTGCAATGAATATAATTTTACCAGTTACAAAATAATTAAATAACTTACAAGCTAATGCAATGTAATCATCTTTAGAGTCATCAAACTGGCTTTGTCCTTGGTAAAAAATTAATCCATTGCTAGAATTCGTCGAGAGCTCCAAAGCAATTATTTCTTCTTGGTCATCTTTAGTATGGTCTAACAAATCTTTCCTGAATTCGACGTATCCATTGCCATTGAAATTGGCATCGTTTCTAATTGTTGATGTATGTTCACAATTGGTGCCAGTATAACCCAATGGACAGTGGCATTGATATTGGCTACTGGTACCATGGCAAGTACCATGGTTTTGACAAGGTCTCAAATATTCGCACTGATTTGGAGCAATCTCACAATCAGTTCCAGTAAAACCATTCACGCAATTACAAGTATATTCTGTTGGAGACAGAGGAATACACAAGCCATCATTCCTACAAGGTCTGTTTGAACAACCAGTACTATGCCTATTATATCTATTCATTTCTCCAAACGAACTAATTTCATCAACATCATTATCAAAATCAGATTCGTTTTCTGACATGCTGCAATCCTGAACATTAGATGCATCAGTAGCGGAGTGTATAGGATGCAAATCCAGACTAGATACACTTATTTCAGTAATACACCCGTTGAACCCATCACTAACAAGAATGCCATCGTTTAATTTAATCTTTTCTTTGTCATATCCACCTACATAGAAGTGGGTTCCTAACTGTAATGCTCTGTGAATTCCTGTCGATTTTCCAATGACAACATTATCTCCATTTACAATTAATCTACCATCGTTTGAAGAACGACTAGCAGTTATAACTATCCATTTATTTGGTATGAGTTCATTTTCACTTCTCATTATAACTGGACCTAAAATTTATCACATAGTTAATTTATATTATTAGTCACATCAAATCACGATTAATATTCTATTTCATACCGTTGTATATATCATCAGCAGCTTTAATTTATGTTTCATGTTAGTAAATTTGTTTTAGTGCAGTTTATTTTATCATTACTTACCATTGCCTACATCAAATCTGAATTCCAAATGTCTATCTTTAACTGCCAAGCTAATAAAATCACCATCCCCTTCTTCAGTTTCACCACAATAAGCAATTAATCCATCAGAAATATCTCGTGGTTTAATTTTCAGAGATATTTTAATTCGACGAACTTGATTTGGCGTTGGATAAGCTAAATAAGCATTGTTTGAGAAGGCAGGTTCCGAGATATCAATAGTTTTTTCGCAATGTCTTCCAATACGACCAATTGGACATTTACAGTCGTAACTCTCATCCGTTTCAATGCATGTGCCAAGTCCACAAGTATCTGAAACAATAATTCCACATCATATTTTTATGAATAAAGAATTAAAATAAACTTACGAGCACTGCATGATTCTGATCCATATTTATTACATGTAGGACCACTAAATCCAGAAGGACAAATACAAGAAAATCCTTCTTTGGTCAAAGCTTCTTGACAAACACCACGATTTTCACAAGGGTTTTCAGAACATGTTTCGCAATTTGTTATTCCACGTTTAGTTTTAGCTTCTTTAGAGATATCAGTTAAAGTTTGCCCAATCTTGAAATTGGCAATGCATCCAACCATACCCTTGTGCATGCCAACTAATGGTGAAATTTGGTCGAAACTTGGTACACCACCAACGTATAAGGGTTCACTAAGTGTTAACGAAGAGAATTTGGTATTTGGCAAACCTGTGTATGGTCCATCACCATCGATATACATAGTTACTTTTCTACGCATACGAATAATCTTAATTGTATGCCATTCTTGCATTGTCAATGGGGTATTACTGGTGACAGTAGTTGTTGTATTCTGGCCGAAATTGTATTTGAATTCTGGAATGCCATTTCGCAATGCAAGTGAAATGAAGTCACCATTCATTAGATTCTTTTTGTTTCCGTTGTAAAGAATAAGACCATCGTGATCTTCAGGTTTAAATGAGATTTCAATTGTAAATTGTAAATATGAATCTGGAAGTGGTGGCAATTCAATGTAGCTTAAAGGAGCTTGAGTGAAATATGGCACAACGCCTTCTATAAGCAAAATGTTTCTGGCTTGGATAGTTTTATGAGGATTTGAAGATGTGCACACATATGTACCAGCATCATTACCAGTAACGTCGTTCAATTGAATAGTGCTCTAAAAATTTAAGAGAAATAAACATTACAAATGTATTATTATAATAATGTTCAATATTTAACTTACGCTATGCTTATCAATATTCCTTGGTAACATTCCCTTTTCTTTGGTCCAAGTGAAAGTAACTGGGGAATCAAGTTGTGTCTTACATTTCAAGATAACTGTTGCTCCTTCAGGTGCAGTTTTAATAATCATATTATCACTTAAATCTTGTTCTTTTACATCAATGAAGTGATCCTTGTGATAAAATCCTTCATATCCCCTTGTTTCACATCTATAAACTCCATTGTTTTCTGGTCGAATGGAAGAAAATCTTAATTGACCACCATTAATGTTGACATTATCAGCTGTACGTCCAGATAATTTTGACCAACTGACTATGACTCCAGGTTCGTTTGAACGACAATAAATTTCGACGTTATCACCTAATCTAGGAGCATTGTTTGATGCATGAATTTCCAGTCCTGGTTTTTCTGGCCGCTGGACTTCTTTCCGTTCTACAATGGAATATAAAATTCAGTTTTTTTAAACAAAAAATAATAATGTACAAATTAGTATAAAGAGATTATGCAAACGACACATTTTCTTCATCAAAGTTTCGATGAAAGCATTTTCTAAAGAAAAGAAAACAAAAACGATACAAACAAAAATAAAAAATAAAATATGACGAACCCGTTCTTGCATATCGATATTGAGTACAATAACTGCAAGGCATCCATAGACACGAATAAATACATGCTATTAAATACTAAAATTAGTTGAATCCTTAAATTTAGAAAATTACCATACCAGTAACATGCAATGTGACAAATTCTCTTCCAACGTTTGGTTCAGATGCTACTCCACAGTAATATCTTCCACTATCTTTAGTGGAAATATCTGTGATTTTCAATTGTTCCCCATTGACACCACTTCTGCGTGCAGTCGAAGGCAAATCACCATTTTCTCTAGCCCAATAAATTGAAGGATTTGCATAGTTATGTCCAATATTGCAAGTCAAAGTTACAGTATGTCCAGCTTCTGCTGATTGTTCTCTAACAACTGTTGGTGGTTGAGAGATATCTTCTAAACAATAAAGAAAGGTGGCTATAATATTTGAAGTGAAGTTTAACTTATTCAAACTATACCTTGAACAACAACCTCTGCAACAGCATCTGCTTCACCAACGGAGTTAACAGCTTTGCATCTATATGTGCCAGCATCAGATAATTGAATTCCGCGGAATTGTAGAAGACCATCTCTAGTATAAACATTGTTAGATAAATCCCTATTATGTCCTGTCCATGAAATATTGAGAGGTTGATCGCCTGTTGCACTACATTCGATACGAGCATCTGCTCCTGGTCTGACTATTTGTTTTGGAGGATGTAATTTAATTCTTGGAATCGCTATAATAAACAAATAAAAATGATGATTTCTACTAACATAAATATTATCTACATAACATGAGAAGATGAGTTCATGAGGCATGATTCAAATGCTGATAAAATCTAAACATGGAATAACCGAAATTATCTTTTTTGTACATCGTACCTCGCAAGGCGCATAATTCGTCTTCGGCTAATAATGCAAGAGAAAACAAATGACAAATTCAATTTAAGTACATTGATTAAAAAAGAAGCAGCACAAAATTGTGGAAGCCTTGCAATACTACACCTATTGTATAATTTAAACGAAATAATGCATAAAAACTTTTATACTTACACAACACTCGTAAATTTGTGATTACCCTAAACAGAACTTTGTTTGTGGACGATGCCATACCCAGACAATAGTATTCACCAGCATCTGAAGGTTGTGCATTTTCAATAATCAGTGTGCCATTTTGTACATAGAAATTTGTAGGCATTGGCAAATTGTCACGTCTAATCCAGTTGGTGTGGATTGGTTCGCCGTCTAAAATTGTTTGCAAATAAAGGAATGCTTCTAAACTTGGTAGCATTTACTACGCGTTTATTTACCATTATTTGCAATGTTGCAGCGTAGTTCTGCACGATTCCCTGCAGGAACTGTGAATGTTTGGTTGTTTAATGGCATTGGAAGTTCATTATCTTTAAAGTGTGGCCCTGAACCGCCTGGATCTTCATCTATATTTATACGTAATTGAATTTTAGACTTTATTTACTTACGAAGTTGTTCATATTAACATTTAATTCCGCACTTTATCCCTTTATTACATGCTTTGACAAAATGACTGACTATAAACAATGTTTAAATATTGATGGAATTTATTTTTGAATTAGTCATTTTGTCAAGAATTTCTTAACACAAGTGAATATTGATGTGTGTATTTAATTGCAAACCAGCGATAAGCAGTAAGAAAGGATAACATTCAGGTGAAGGTGCCGGTCAAACAAATAATTAATTGTAAACGTTGCAATTTGTGAAGTTTGGGAAATTTAGTGCAAGTGCTGTATTAATAGGTATTTAAACTCACCTCTATTACGGGTTCGATTATCTAAATATTGCCCAGAGTTAGTTAGGAAATCATGAAAAAAAGATGAATATAAAAGATACTATCAATCTATCAAACACCACAAATTAAAAAATATGATTTTCAATAAACCAAATTAAATATATACAAATTATTTACAAAATCTTCAAAAAAGCCTCAAACAAAACTCATTTCAAAAGTTACTCACCAGTAATATCTCCACGTGAAGGAATATCATTGCTTACAGTTAAAATAATTCGCTGTTCAGCATCGCCTGCTTCATTTTTACCAGAACAGATATAAGTGCCCTCATCTTCTTCAGTAACATGTGTAATTTCCTTCACAGCATAATTGTTAGGTGTTCCAAATTCATACATAGTACCAAAATCAATGCTGCAAAAATCACAAGAGTTTTAATTTTAAAATTTGTTCCTAAAGAAATATAAAATTATTAATTCTTACTTATTAGCATATGGACTTCTTCTGGTATGTTCAAACCATTGAACGCTAGGACTAGGATTACCTCGTCCTGTACATTCTAATCTCACATATTCTCCACGTTGAACATTTAAAGTAGCCACAGGTGGATTTATTTGCACAATTGGTGGTACAATAACATGAATGTTAGCAATTGCATTGACACGACCTGCTTCATTTTCAGCTGAGCATTTGTATTCACCAGCATCTTCAGAATGGATTTCGGAAAAGCTTAAATAAACAATTTAAAAAATATGTTTATAAAGTTACTAATAACCAGGCGATCATTCCTAAAGACAATAAATATGATACAATGCAATATCCTTTTAGTAATAAATAAAATCCAACTATAAGAAATAAAATTAAACTAGCTTGAACGACTCCATCCATAATGTTATGAAAAAAATACAGACAATTTTGACATTATTGACAATTTCAAGAATTAAATTTATCTGTCACTTCTGTTGCATATTTAAATTTTGATCTAATTGTATTTTGAACGGTTAAAAATAAGATTATTGATTACCTTAAAGTGCCTCTCATATTAGTTGCTGTGTGACTAATGGGTCGATTGTCTACCCGAACCCAAGTAAGTTCTGGCAAGGGTTCTCCTCCTGTAATCCTACATTGTAAAGTAAATCTATCACCTTCTGGTACACTTGCAGATGCATTAGGATAAATTGTTATACTTGGTGGAATACGTCCTGAAAATTAATAATAATTAAACAATATAAACCAAAATTTTAAAAATATTTTTCTTACGGTCAACTTCAATGACCACACGTGCTTGGGCATATCCCAAATCATTAGTACCAATGCAATTGTAAATACCACGATCATTAATTTGGACATTCCTTAATTTTAAAACAGGATCAGTTGGATTTACATAAGATGGCAATACGTCATTGTGTTTGGTCCATTTAATTGTTGGCGTTGGAAAACCAGTAGCTTCACAACGTATTTCAATATCTGATCCTTGATTAACTCTTTCATTGTTCTGAGCTATTGTTACCGTAGGTGCAGAAGAACTAGTTCTATGGACGATTGTTACATTTGCATATGCTCTTCCTACAATGCCTGCAGCTGAAGTTGCACTACAAACATAAACACCAGAATCTTCTGGTCTTGCTTGCGATACAATTAATACACCATTCTCATCCCTATTATTATATGGCAAATGTCCTCGTTGTTTAGACCATGTTAAACTCCTTGCATATCCGCCAGCTTCACAAATTAACGTGAAGGATTCTCCCGCTGATCCATGATATGTTGGTGGGGTGACTGTAGGTTGAACGGATGGTTCCTGAGTATCCTTAACAATAATAATTGTCCTCATAGAATGAGTGCCTAATTGATTTGTAGCTAGACATTCATATTCTCCTTGATCATATTTTGTTGCTTGATCAATGTGGAATATACCATCGTGGAAGGAATGCTAAGGAATAAAATTAAATGTAAAACTTTAAATGAAGATTCAAATTTTGTTTGATACTTACGGCACTTAAACGGTCTCTGGTAACTTTAACAAATTCTAATCTAGGTGTAGGATATCCCGATGCAGAACATCTAACTTCAATTGGTTCTCCTTCAGTAACATTAATATGTTGAGGCCAAACAGTTGCTTGTGGAGGAGTAGGTTGAGAATCTAAATCGAAACAAATTTAGAAATACGTTTAGTAAAATTATGTTACAAATACTAATATTGATTATACCTGATATATTTAATAATTCCTTAGGGAAAGCTATTTAAAATTGTTAGTGTTAAATACTTTTACTTTAATTGTTAATATACAATTGGAAATTAATTTATTTTATGTCTTACCTCCAACTGCCAAAGTAACAATTTCTTGAACAATCGAAACACCATCTTCAGCTTTACAAATGTAACTTCCTGAATCGCTAACTTGTAGATTTGTGATTACTAAACGACCACGTCTGTCATCAATTGCTCGGTGTGGTAATTGTCCATTAGCTTTACTCCAATCGATTCTTACATTCTAAATATATAAAATTAAATTACTTAAAACAAATTTTTGAGTTTGAAATAAATGTATACCTGGTTAACAGTAGATGTTGCAGTACATGTATAAGTTACAGATCCTCCAATTTCTTGAATTGTTAAACTAGGTGCACTTATTTGGACAGTAATAGTTGGATTGGATCCATTTGTAATTGGTGGTCTTTCAGTAGGTGTTACTGTAATAAAACATATTACAGTATAATTAAGCGCATAGTAACTTGATCAATAATTAAGTAATTAGAGTGTTATATAAAGACAGATATGACTTAATTAAATACCAAATTGTTCGCATTGTCTGCCAGTAAATCCTTCACGACATTCACACACAACGCCTGCTTCATAATCAAAGTGGCAGGAACGTTCATTATTGCTGCAGGGACACTTGTTGCATGATCCCAAAGGAAGTGAGGCAATATCATTGAAGTCTCTGTAGTATCCTAACGCACAGGATTCACAAGAGGTTCCACTATAATGCTGTAATATAAACGTTCTATATAACAACCTTATTACCAAACTAATCCTATTGTTACACGCTATTCAATTAAATTTAATAATACAAATTAATTTCCGTTTAGTTTACTTACTGGTGGACATGTACACATTTCAACATTAGTAGCACGTGGTTGGCCAGTGTTTTGATTATATGCTGTATCTAATGTGACATCACTAATGAAAGAACTAGCAGTATCTGTAGATAATGTTGCTCTGATTAAGATTGAATTTACATTGGCTAAAACTTTCATGATATCTTCACGTGATGCTGGTCTTCTACCTAAACGATGCTCTAATCTTTGCCAATTAGCTGCTGGACTTAATACAACCGAAACTCTCTGCAAAGAAAAAATATAATAATAAATATTTAAAAAAAAAGGTTTCGTCCAATAAATTAATAAAAATGATACTAACATGTGCTAAATTTGGTGGAAGTTGTTGTTCTGGATTAGTCCAATAAATACTAATGCCTTGTCCATTGATAATAACATCTTGATCCATCACATACGATGCTTCTGGTCGTTGAGTATACCGTTGGATAAATTCTAATTTACCACCGTAAGATGTAATTCTTGGTCCAGTAAAAGCTCTAGGAAGTGACCAATATAAACGTTGACTCATGCTTGGTCTAAATGTAAAACCAATTTCATTTGAATGAATATTTAAATCAAATGAGTTTGCGATTCTCTCAGTTTGTTCACTGAAATATAATAAATAGATTGTGTTAACTATTAAATATTACAATTAATTTTTAATATACTTACGGATTAGTTAGAATAAATCCATGAGTATCATGATCTAAAATTTGACTTGGAATCTGTGTAATAAACATGTTACTTTCCCTGCATTCAGTTGATACACCAGAACAGAAACAAGATTGACATCCTTCAGCAACAGAAGAATTTATACCGAAAGTGCCTTCACGACATCTATCACAATTAGGACCTTCTACATTAGTTTTGCATTGACATACTCCTCCATAACAATCGTTAGAAATGGAACCATAAGGATTGCATCTACAAGGTGGAACTGGATCTCCAATATATCTGCAATTGACTCTATTTGTAGGATCACCTTCATATCCAGGCAAACATTGGTCACAATTTGGTCCAGTTGTAAATTGTCTGCAATTAAAGCATTCCCCAGTATCTGGATCACATTCAGATGAAAGTCCATTGCATTGACAAGGTTCGCAAGTTCCTAAATAAATCCCGCCAGTTGTACGTGTGTATCCTGGTCCACAATCCTCACAAGATAATCCAGTATATCCAGGTGGACAGAAGCATTGTTCTACTGGCATTGCTCTTTCATTGCCATTATTTCTTTCTTCGGCAATATCTAAACTGACCGATTGCAAAGCAGCTTCACGAGTATTTGTTGTATAAGTGGCCTTGATCAAAATAGATTCGACATCAGCTAAAGCCATCATTAAATTTTCGCGATCAATTTTTTGTCCGTCAGATCTCTGCCAGTATTGTTCTTGAAGAGGCACAGAAAATGACTGTGCAGCATTTGGTGGTGGTTGTTCTCTGGCGAAATAAGTAAGAGCAATGTGATTTGAACTGATAAGTTCCACATCGGGAGCGTTATTTTTAGAGCTGAGTCCACCAGGTGTTGGTACATATCTCAAACTGTATTTTAAATATCCACCATATGATGTGATTTTGTCACCTAAGAATCTAGCTGGTAAAGACCAATAATAAACATCTGGACGTCTAAAGTTATTATAGATGATTTCACGCGCATTTGTATCTAATATAATTCCATCATCGATTTGTGTGTTTTTGTTGTTCGACTCAACTAATTTGAAGTCTTGTTTAGAACGTGTGAATGCTGCAGTTATTGTATCTCTGTACCAATCGGAACTCATACAGTTGTCCACGACACCCATGCAGAAGCAGGAAATACATCCAAATTGATTTTCACTGGCTAAATGGAATGTGTTGTTCTTACATGTGTCACAATAAGGACCGGCAGTGTTGATCTGTTAAAATTTATTAAATTAATATTAGAATCATGATCGCTGAATTTCTGTAAAGTTTTAACTTACAATGATCATTTCAAAAGGATCGCAAGAAAATTAATTAATATTTTGTTAGTAAATTTTTATTGTTAAGAGTAATTAAAATGAATATTTGAAATACCTTGCATTGACAATTTCCATAAGCATCCATTCCAGTGGAACCATCAACATTACACTTGCTTGTTTGAGTAGATTTGCAATAATCACCTGGAATAAGTGGATTTCCTGTGTAGCCTTGATTACAACGTTCACATCTGCGTCCCATGTATTCAGGAGGACAATTACATGTTACTTGACCATCTGTGTCGAGATAACAAGTTGATGCGAATCTAAGATAACAGATTTATTTATAAACCCAGAAAAAATTTATTTATTAACACAAATATTTTACAAATCATCAAATAAAACTTACTGATTTCTATGGTCAGTTAATGGACATGGACAAACTTGGCA
>JASKGN010026798.1:0-11017 GCA_030556245.1 Falagria sp. GC000072 | reverse complement strand
TGTTATCACTTGTGCAGGAAAGATCGGCCGAAATCAGTCAGCCCCCCGACCTGGCTGGCTCATTCTCCACCGGCCCACCGGGAACTTTCCCGGTAGCTCTTATGGCCCATCCGCCCCTGATTTTATTCATAAAAGTGCATCAGAACAAATGTTCACTAATGTTAGTGAACATTTGTTAATGAACAGTAATGTTACCTAAATTAGGCATATCAAGTATGAAATAAATAAAGTATACTAAAATATGTAGTTTAAAAATATTACATTATATTATTATTTAAAAATTAGTGAAAAATTATATAATTATATTATAATACAATTTATTCCAAATTTGAAAAGTTATAAATAAATGAAAAACTTTAAAAATATGCACGAGTTGCTATTATATTCATTATTTATACATTAGACACTTAATTATATCTAATGTTGGCTAGTCAATCGACTAATTATGTAAACAAACTGAGTGCAATAATAATATTGCATTAAATTCATTCTGATTCATAAAAAATGTAGATTTAAGGACAACTGAAAAATATGATTGAGAAAAGAATTAGGCAAATTTATAAACATACAATAAATTTTATGTTAAAAAATATAATTTCGAATTTGGCATTCGAGCTAAGTGTTGTACATCCCTGAAATGAAACATTGTAAAGAAGGTTATCAATCAGAGATCAGGGATCATTTGATTTGCACAAGTTATGAGAACTAAATTAAAAAAAGAGAGGAGTAGAGATTTACATTTCAAATGTTTTTCCTAATTTTTGTTGCATTTAAAAATTTCTAGAAGTTCTTTCTTGTCAGAATAATTTTGAATGCACAAATATTTTTTTGATATAAAAATATTTGAATAATTTTTAACGAATTAATTAAATATTGCCCGTTGAAATAAAATATCGAATCTATAAATAGAAATAAAATCTAAGGATTCAACTTGAGGACTATTAATAAAACTGTTTAATTAATGACATATGATAATAGCAATCTTAATTATGATAATTTTAAAGTGATTTAAATCATTTTAGTATTATATTAGTTAATTAGCAACTTGTTCAAAAATGTTCAAAGAAACTTTTTATTTATATAATTTGCATGACGTTAATGAACTTTTGCAAAAACTGCGCACATACACCTAATTAGGTTCAATAATTTGGTTTAAAATCTTTATGTTTAAATTTTATTATCTAATCATTTATTTATTTATTTATATATGTACTTATAATTTCATGTCATTAAAAAATAAAATAATTCAAGATATGTACATTTTTACAGTAATTTATTGTATGGGGATCGTTCATTATTCCAAAAATTTCAAATTGGATATCATCAGAAATTACGATTTACATCAATGACAAGAGATAGAGAGGTAATTAGTCAATGAGGACAAAGTTCCCAAATGAATGATTAAACTAACAATCATGAGATAGTTCTAAATGTCATAATAGACATATTACACAATATTCTTTTTGAAATAATAGAATAAAATCATAACCGATACATTTAAAATTAGATACAGATAGAAAGAATGTCTATCCTCAGTCTGCCGCTAGCACATAACTGCACTTTTTTCTATAAATACAACAGCAATATTATAGTCTCGAATGCATCGACTCTGTGCACTCAATTAACACCATTTGTTATTATTATTAAATCGTCTTAAATATAGTATGTATATGAATCCGTGACATATCGGTAGTGCGATTACTCGTCGTCAAGTAATCGCCATTGTAATTATTGCAGATAAGAAAAACCGCAAAAGAGAAGAATTATAAGATGAGACGTGTGCAATGTATTCATGTAATTACAATGTATCAACAGGAAGATAAAAGAGGGTCTAAAATCGGCCGAGCAGAGAAATTGTTTCTCTGGAAGCGGCTTGTTAGTTTATGCGAGGCAGGAGATTCTTCGAATGAAATCAAAATTGGAAAATTGGCTCGTAAAATGATAGAACGCTTGTTAGTCGTATTCATTTAACAGTCTAGACATGCGATTCCACTGTACGATTTGATTCGATAGAAACGCAAATTGTCAAATTCGACAGTTGAAAGACTCAAGATGTCTTTATTGACGACAATCAAGTAATCCAAATGATTGTGCGTCATCGTGTCAAATGCTTGGAATGAACTTTTGACTTTAAAACCGGACAAGTATGATTGAATATATTCGGATGCTGCAATTATCATGTTTTAATTGACAAAAAATCTTTTTAAAAATCGTAAACAAAATCATGACCTTCGCAAATTTTAAATTTCGCAACTTAACGATGTCCGCATACTAAAAGTAGCATTCCAATTGAAAATTTCAAGATTTTGTTGACTTATAAATATTTGCATGTTTTATTAATGAAAGCATTATGCGGATTTAGCACTAAGAGAACTGAAATTATGAATAAATATTTTTGTAATTTATAAATAATAAGTATTTACATAGTAATCGTTGAAACATTCCGATTTTGAGCCAAAGGTGGGTCAAATTTGAAGTAAACAACTTATCATCCAGAATGCTTATCATCAATAGGAAAATACACGAATTGTGCATGCCTGGTTTACGAGGATTGCGGATTAGAGATGATGGGAGAGAGCTTAAACTTTGAATGGGGGGACCACCAAGTTCCATACTTAATGCAAAGTCGCTTTATGCGAGTGCAAGTGGCGCGAACGAAGAAAGTTCAGATCGGCAGGACCGATGAGTATATAAAGGCGTAAGGCAACTTAGAGACTTTATTTCGATATTTTGGGGCTATACGTGTTTTTTATTATTTTTTTTTTGTGCCCTAATAAATGTTGGTTTTGAGTGGATTATTGGATTCATCTCTAATTAACGGATTTTCTGACGAATGTGTGCAGACGTTCTTAAATTTGTTGTTGCGTACCGTGGAGTTTCTCATAATTTGAAACTCAGGTAACATATTTATTTTTACCAAAAAAAATATTTTTTAAAAATTTTATATAATTAAAAATAATACATGCATATAATAAATTGATATTATTGGTAATCAAGAAATTCTTTATTAATAAGTTAATTAAATTAGTAAGTATTAATAAGTATTAATGAACATGATATGTTTCAAGTACAGTTCTATTAATGTATCGTTAACAAAGATTATTGAAGACATATCAGTAGTTATTAGTTGTTGATGTTTACTCAAATTCAACTTTGTACTTTATAAATACCAGGCCTAGATTTATATTTATTGCAGAATTTCAATTTTAATGTTATTTCAATGCAATATAATGATTACGTTAACCCTTTTTCAGATGGAACATGAAACCACTACCATTTTGCTTGCCCTACTTTGTATTGGGCTGGTGTTTGCCTTCCCACCGAATCATCAATTCGACTCATCCAAAAGATATCAGTATTGCGGTTCGAAATTGTCCAGCGCAATCTCGGTCGTGTGCAATGGCTATTACAATACACTAAGTAAGAAATTCTTTTTGTCTAGGAATTCTAAATATAATTTTCAATATATATGATTGTATCAGTATTGATTACAAATATTAATAACTCAAATTGTATTTTAGTTCCTCGAAATCCTTCAGGAATGCCATTTATATCTCCAAATGATGCAAAAGCGATGTTGAAACGAAGACGTCGAGGTATAACTGATGAATGCTGCTATAATTCATGTACCTTGGAGGAATTGCGGACATTTTGTGGTCAGTAATTGAGGAATCTTGGTCCAAATATTTAGATTATGATAAAGCAATTCCAGTGCTAAATGATTTCATCTTTTTGGAATACTAAATATTAAATAATTAATAAATACTGAATTAAAAAGATGGATTGTGATAGTAAACAAGTAAACAAATGGCAAATGGGCTAGTGGAAGGATACTAATGGAACTCATGTGATCTTAATTGAAATTCTCATTAGGCATAAGTAGCTTTAACATTTTGCAAATTCAAGGCAACAACCAGTGAGTGATATTTTTGAATTTAGTTAATATTTAACTTAGAATGCTTCAATCGTCTATTATATAGAATTTTGTTCCTCGTCGCATTGCAAAATTGTAAATATCTAGTCATAATTAATTGAATTTAATTGGCTTGTCAATTAAAAAATCTATACAAATAACAACATGAGTTACAAGTGCAACTGAAAATTGTTATTATTTCTTGTTATGTTCACTTGTTATGTTTATCATCTGATGAAACTGTCTTTAATTTTTATACGATTAGGGAAATGTAGCCAACTAATTGGCAAAAATATCTCATTTTCAACTGTGTTATAATTTATAAATCCTGTTTGTTGATAAGTTGTTTTGTTGCACTG
This sequence comes from Falagria sp. GC000072, assembly GCA_030556245.1. Classification (NCBI taxonomy): domain Eukaryota; kingdom Metazoa; phylum Arthropoda; class Insecta; order Coleoptera; family Staphylinidae; genus Falagria; species Falagria sp. GC000072. The sequence continues at coordinate 6,745 of JASKGN010026798.1, read as the reverse complement.
TACAATGTAATGTCAATTATTTGCATTTTAGATTGATAGTCTTGTGATAGAAAATTCGAGTGATTAGAATATTTAAGATATTTTTATTATTTGCTAGATATCTGCCAATATTAAATAAGCATTATAAATAATATAAAAATTTCATGAATTTGGTAATGCGCTTATTCACTTTATATGATCATTAATAATTGGATTATGGACACATGTACCCAAGTTCATAATTTAGTCAAAAATAATTTTATCAATATTGTGATACTTTTATAATTTTTGGTCAAAATACTATCTTGTCTATGAATCTATAGATATTATAATTTAGAAATTAATAAGCTTTATAAAATGCTGAAAAATTTACTATCGAATATAATGAATTAAAATTAATATTATTTTGCACTTTCCTTAACTTCAAAGTACAATTTGAAAACATTTAATTTCTGGATTTTAAAAGTTGTCCGGAAAATAGTAATGTAATTGAATTTTATTCTATTTTTATATTGCTATGACTTTTGAAAAATAAATAATATTCGATAAGTATAATCAATGGTATAATCTAATGCATGTTTTATCTTATCATGAAATAAGATAAATACATAGAACTTATCTAGAAATATCTTTTTGAGCTTATTAACTCTAAATAATTGTCAATGATGCAAGCTACAATGAAGTTTCTAACAATTTTGCTACTTTCTGCAGTCCTAACTATTGGATTAGTTCGTACTGAATCAGATAACTCTATGAGTAAGTAATTTTGTTATCATAATATAATTTATAGTGATTTATTCTATCAAGTAATAAGTAAATTATTAAATACAATTTCGGTGGACATTTTAGTTTTAGAATGTGGGGAAAATGAATATTTTGAGACATGTGGAGGGTGTCAAGGTACTTGCCAAAATCCAAATCCAATTTGCACCATGAATTGTAAACAGGGATGTTACTGCAAAGAAGGATTTATTAGAAATCCTAATATGGACTGTGTTTTTACAAGAGATTGCTATTTGTATGACTAGTAATGAAACACAAGATAAAGAATTTTATCCCAAAAGAAAATAATAATTTTACCCCGAACAAATTTGTGAAATGGAATAAATAAGAAAGAAATTGAAATGTGTCTTTTAGTTACTTTAATATAAATATTGATTAACCTTGTAACATATCCAGTTCCTCAAATCAGTTTAGAAGATACACAATACTTGACCGAATATTAATGTATTAAATCATTAATAAATTACAATTCAGTCTAGTAAACATGTTTACAAGTACATTTTTAATACACTTATAAAACTGTGTATGTGATTTGCACTAGAGTATCAAATCGTATTACTCTATAATAATTTTTGTGGAAACAATACAACTACCAATATAGGAAACTATAAGGGACGTTTATACACTTAAGCATTAATGACTTTAAGAGAAACAAGTCATTATTCGACTGAACATTTTTAAATCTATTAAAAACTCTACAAAATAATTCTAGATCAATCTTCTCGATTGTGTCCTTGCGAATTTTGTAAATAATATTTGCATAAATAATAATTATTTATTAGATAAGAAAATATAAGAAATAAGTATTAATGTATGTAAGTACAGCGAATTATGAACATTTGACAGTACTTCATTTGTGTGGCTGCACATATCAATAGCTCCCGGCCCAGCGCAATAACGAACGTAGTGTCTTCCTCCATAAATTTTTACCAGAAACCCCAATAAACTCTTAATTAAAAGTAAAAATAAATAGATTTTGATTTTGCCAGGAAGATTTGAACCATCGGCCGTCCGTGTAAAAAGTGGCGCTCTCAACAATGATCCACCAAGCCTCTTAAAATATTGTTGCAATATATAATTTTATATCTTACCGTTTGTAACAATGAGTACAACAGGTTTCAATTTTGGTATAAACAATTAGATATTAAAGCATATAGATATAAAATATGTAATACAAAAAAAAATTAAACCATAACCAATCAAAACAACAAATGGCACATAATGTTTTAAATATATCTGCTACTGAAGACTGTGTCACTTCATTTCATTTAATTAATAAACTTTAGTTATTAAATATCAAATTTACACTCTATTACAACGTAGAGTTTAGTCGAAATAGAATCGCTTTCAGATCGTATTTTTGCAAATTTCAAAACATGTTATAGTTTATCTATTAAAGTTGTAAATTCTTAATAATTAATACCAACCCTTTAAAGAAATGTACGCATGTACCTGAAATATGAATAAATAAAACATCAACTATAGTTTATCATGTAAATATTCCATTGTATATTCATATTTATATATTTACAATAATGAAAATATATTAAAATATTCATTACTATTACTTAATTCGAAAAGCAATTTAATAGGTTGAACAAAATAAATAACATCATAGAAACAAAATGATGTTACCCAACAACACTCATGAAATAAATGTTAACAAAAAGTAACCTTTGGACAAACAATATAATAAAATATTGAGCAAAGGTATCTACTAAAACGTCCATTTGATTTTCCCCAAAGTTAAGTCACTTCCACATGTTTAATCTTTTTAGAAAATGCAAAGACTTATATAAATGCTTATGTTTAATGTTTGCTTATTCTTCCGCTTTACTCACTCGAGGATAGAGCTGAAAAATAGTAACACTTACATTAGCTATGTTCAAATTTACTTTTGTAAATTGTACTTACTCCTAATAAATTCCGCGGCACGTAGCCTTCCTTATCTCCCAATCGGGACCACCACCATTCGCGCTCACTCTCGTCGCCTTTCCGAAGGATCGTCAGTTGTTGCCCAGCTTTAAAGCTAAGTTCATCTGATTGCTGCGCTATATAATCAAAAACAGCAAATACTGCACCGCCAGAAAGGATGCCAAGTTTTTCTTGAACACCTGTAATTATACAAATTGGTAAAATAACTTAAGTTAATTACTAAAGCTAATAACAAAATACTTACTGTATAAATATTCCGAGCATCCATCAAAACCTTCTTCATCTTCTTCACACTTTTCAGCAGCTGTTTCATGGTCACTGAGAGTAGTGGCAAAGATGCAGGCTCCATGCTCAACAAGGAAGCGTACCATAGCAACATTGTTACAACTGGCAGCGCAGTGAAGCGGGGTCCAGCCGTCACTATCCTGCGCATTGACGTCACATCCAAACTCAACTAGGAACTTGACGATCTCCAAATGACCAGCGCAGATGGCATTATGCAGAGCAGTAATGCCTTCATCGTTGGCTGCTGAAGGATTGGCTACTTGTGTGGCTGTTTTCTTCACCAACTCTAATTCTCCTTCCAGACTTGCATCCAGCAACAATGCTAATGGATCGAAACTAACTCTCCGTGATAGATTTGCTTTCCCAGTCTGCTTCAGGTTGCCCTTCTTGTTCCTTCGCATGACTACATCTTTAATCTCTAAAGCAGCACTATTATCTGCAGATTTATCCGTCTCATCGGACGATGATGAGTTCTTGTTGTTATTGCTTTCGTTGCCGTTTCCATCTGGTTTCTCGATTTCTGGAAAATGAAAGGCTGGTGGCATTTCGATACGCCGATGGTTGTTCATCGCAAGCCCGTTCAGACGCGAGTATGAGCTGAGCGCGCGCAATTTTGGCTGCTCGCTCAACATTTGTTTTTTAATTGTGAGCGGCTTTGCTTTGATAATAGGCATATTATCAGCACTGGGAGAATGAGGGAGCTGGGGTGAGTGCTGCGAAATGGGCGAGTGCGTTACGGGTGAGTGCGGCAAGATTGGTGAGTTGGTAGCAGGCGAACTTTGCGAGAGTGGTGAGTGCGTTAAAGGGGAGTTCAATCCTTTCTGGTGGTTCGTGTTAATAGTCATCTGGCCAAAGTTACCTTGTAACTTGTTAATCGCCAAACTAAGGGGATGAGCCGAACGGTGAACCTTCTCCTCTGGTGGTTCGGTCAACGGGACAGGCGGTGGTGGCGGCGAATGCCGGGGTTCATCACCGCTGACTTGAGTCTGGCGGGGAGGGGGTTTTATCGATGGCTTTGGTGGCAGAGCCGGTTTCGATGTCTTGTCGCTTAAAACCTCCGGCGTCCCCAATGGTGTACTACTTGACTGAGGTGGCGAAACGGGAACTTGTGGAGAATTAGTCAATTTACCTTGTATCGTCTGAGGCTCTACGGGTTGTACTTTAATTGATGACGTTTGATAGATATTGGATAATTTTCCGGAGTGATGAACAGACGTTGGCGCAACACTGCTGATAGGTTTCTAAAATGCCACAAGTTAGAAACAGGAAATGTTTTGATATTTAAATGTATTTGCTTACTTGATATTGATTCGTTACATTTTGCTGATCGTTAATAGATTGCCCATTAAGATATTTGCTTTCGCCCTCTTTGTCGTTACGTTTCGTCACATCATTTTGATTTAGCGGAGTAGCGATATTTTTATTCAGGATATGCAAGGGTGCACTATGCACCATTTGAGATTGCACACTCACGTTGCCATTATGAGCGTCAGCAATATCCTTAACATTTTGCTGCTGATGCATAAGAGCATCGTGACTGTCTATTCTAGTTTTATTAGGTAATAAATTCACTGTGAATTTTGTATTATATGGCAAGGTTTGATACTTCGGGTCCGACTTAGAGACGCCGAAATCTTTCAACAGGTCGCTATCTTCTCCTTTATACATAGACTGCTTGTGAATATCTTGGCTGTCCTGTTTCGGCTCCGAGTCACTTTTGATATGATGATTTTGTTGATATACAGAATGATATGTCGAATTCTATAAATTAAAATTACGATAAAATAAAATTTACAACTAAATTCATATGTATTAAAGTAGATATATAATAAACTTACATCTTGTAATGGTCCATGTCGAATCTGTTGTCCGGCATTAAGAGGTACGTGATTATAGGGCTCGACTGCTGCTATATTGCTACGGGATAATCCATTTGTAGGATGCGTGCCTGCTTGGTTCTTCCTCGGATAATGCTGATTGTTTTGATCAGTTGATCCAGCTAGCCTGCAATCAATACGAGGATTTTGCTTAAAGCGTCCTTTACAATATTGGATATTGGGAATACGTAATTAGAGGGTAAATTTCTGAATAGGATTTGAACGAAAAGTGAACAGCTTCACTCACCTCACGAATTGATTATACGCAGCCTTGTGAGAAGCAGCACTAATTTGGTTCGCCAATTGCTGATTTAATAGTCGTTTCCGATGCAATCGCTCTTGTAACTCTGAGATTCGTTTGTCAATCGAGCTCATTTCCTCTTGTCTCGCTGTCAAAGCCTCTCGTTGTTGATTGAGCCGGTGGTTTTGCTGCTCATTTAGCTTGTTTCGATACTAAAATTAAAATCATATATAAACGTTTTAAATAATTAATTAATTTGTTAATATTTATCTAATTATCCTACTTCAGTCCATCCCATAATACCCATGATGGTAGCAAGGTAATTCGGTTCTTAGTCAAAGATGACGAACTCACATGCAGCAACGTATTGCCCACGTGCAAAAAGGTAACTGTCTCTTGCTCTGCTAGCAGAGCTCTTACTATCTTCTCGAATATTGATAAAAAGAATTGAATATAGAAACCTGTATTACATCAATCTCAGTGAAGTTAAGAATTTAGTTGAAAGAACGATCTTAAATGGAATACGAATACATATGATTACGGATATATTCACTAGAAATAATAATATTTGTAATATCAAAATGGTCTGCTGATTGCAATTTGGGTGTCTTATAGCAATTTGGTGTCATGTATTTATTTCCACCGACCACGAAGATCCAATGTTGAAGTGGCAAGAGTGGTAATGAAGCATTCATTGAGTAAACACACTTACCATCAACTCACGCCGCAGCTTGTCGAGTTCGAGAGCCGATGCTGGCGTTTGCTCCCGATTCGACCGCCCCCGACGCAATTCCTCCAACTGTTTGGTGAGTTCGTCGACTTTGGCCACAGCCAAAGAGAGCTCTTTCTCCTTCTCATTGAAAAGTGCTCTTATAGAATCAAGGTCACTTGCTAAAATATTGCAAAAACAAAACAGAATTAAAACTTAATTAGTACAGGATAATAACGCAGTGTATTTAGATAGGCTGATATTAATCCTAGGATACTCACTGAGAGATATATTATTCTGTTTCTGATGGTCAACTTGGCCCCTAATCGCCCGCAACTTCCTCAACTTGAGTTCCTGAGCATCAACACGGTCCCGTAATCGTCGCAGGCGTTCGCTTTCGGCCTGGACACGTTGTTGGCGCGCCTCCTGCTCCTTCAAATATCGGAGGCGCTGCTCCTTCGCCGCCAGCAGCTGGTGCTGCGACTCGATCTGTGCTTGCTGTCTGCATGCCATATCTCGCAGTTCACTTAACGTCAACTGCACGCCTTCTGGTAACTGCAAAACAGAAACGACAATCATCAGCAACTACATACGAATAAAATAGTGAAACGCAGAAACAGAAATCCACGACAAAAACATATGAAGAAGCAAGCAAAGGCAATGCATTCACATGCTTGAATACTAATACCACATCCAAGTACGACATATATTCCCCTCGCAGACATAAAACAAACGTAAAATATGCCATCGATTCACTCTATCGGTGGTAATAAAACAGCGAAGAATGCGCTAGCAACATGCCAGTCAAGAGTGGATGCAAGTCGGTATGTTCTGCGGCTGGAAAAATGCATTATTTAGAACTCACCGGATCGCAGTCACCGATAGCCTGCTCGCGTATTCACATTTGCAAAAGAATCGAATTCGCATCAATATATT